>CAUYRH010015400.1:0-23591 GCA_963574655.1 Perodicticus potto | reverse complement strand
AATATATTGTTGTAAAGGGAAATTACAAACATGTTTCACTTATATCCTAAACAACATATTGACAAGTTGAATTAAAAAATTAATGTTTAAGTAATGTACTTTGGTCAAAATTGAATCCAATTTATATGAAAGTTAGTCACTATTCTTTTTTTTTTTTTTTTGGTTTTCTTTCTCTCATTCCCTCCCTCCATCTGCTCTCTCCTTCCCCCATGCCCCACTGTAGCATTGATTGTCATTAATTGTCCTCAAATCAACTTTGAATACATAGGATTCATGCTTCTCCATTCCTGTGATGTTTCACTAAGAATAATATCACAAAATCTCAAGATTGCAGATGCTGGCATGGATGTGGGGAGAAAGGAACACTTTTACACTGCTGCTGGGACTGCAAACTAATACAACCTTTTTGGAAGGAAGTATGGAGAAAGCTTAAAGAACTCAACCTACACCTCCCATTTGATCCTGCAATCCCATTGCTGGGCATCTATCCAGAAGAAAAAAAAACTTTTATTATAAGGACACTTGTACTAGGCTATTTATCGCAGCCCAATTTACAATTGCTAAAGTGTGGAAACAGCCTAAATGTCCTTCAACCCAGGGGTGGATTGGTAAGTTATGGTATATGTATACCATGGAATATCATTCAGCCATCAAAAAATAATGGAGACTTTGCAGAGTTTGTAGTAACTTGGATGGAGGTGGAACCTTCAATGTTCTTAATAAAAATAATTTTCAGCCCAGAATTCTGTATCCTGCTAAACTAAGCTTCAAATTTGATGGCGAAATCAAATCTTTTGTGAATATACAAACACTGAAGAAATTTGCCACAACAAGATCAGCTCTACAGTAAATACGTAGCACTATTCTCAACACTAAACATCACAATGAACCACCAGCAAAGTAAACACCCAGAAGCTAAAGAGCTGAAGAGGCACAGGCTGCCTGATTGGATAAAAAAGCACAAGCTATCCATATGCTGATTCCAGGAAGCACACCTAGCCTTAAAGGACAAATCAAGAGTTAGGGTAAAGGGATGGAAAATATAATTTCAAGGAAATGGAAATCAGAAGAAATTAGGGGTTGCAATCTTATTTTCAGATACAAATGGATTTAAAGCAACTAAAGTTAAGAAAGACAAAGATGGATGTTTTATACTGGACAAAGGAACACTATAATAAGAAAACATTTCAATTTTAAATATTTATGCACCCAACGTAAATGCGCTCAGATTTATGAAACAGACCTTGATGGGCCTGAGCAATATGATATCCCATAAAACCATGAGAGCTGGGGACTTTAACACCCCTCTGACAGAACTAGATGGATCCTCTAAACAGTAGCTAAACAGAGATACAAAGGACTTAAATGTGACCCTAGAACAAATGGGCTTAAAAGACATATACAAAACACAGTATCCCAAAGCAAAGAACATACGTTTTGCTCATCAGTTCCTGGTACATACTCCAAAATCAACCACATCTGAGGATACAAATCAAACCTCAGCAAAATTAAAAGAATAGTCATTATACCTTGTATCTTCTCAGACCACAAGGCAATAATGGTGAAACTCAACTCCAATAAAAACATTCATTCCCATACAAAGACATGGAAATTAAACAACCTTATGCTGAATGACAGTTGGGTTCAGGAAGAGATAAAAGAGGAAATTGTTAAATTCCTCAAACATCACAACAATGAAGACACAAGTTACCAAAGCCTGTGGGATGCAGAAAAAGCAGTTTTAAGAGGAAAATGTATCACATTAGATGCCTACATGTGAAAAACAGAAATAGTGGGCATCAACCAACCCATGAACCATCTTACAGAAATGGACAAAGAAGAACAATCTAATCCCAGAACCAGCAGAAGAACTGGACAGATCCTCCAAGCAGCAAATGAACAAATGATCTTAAATGGGACTCTAGAACAAAAGGGTCACAGACATTTATAAAACATTCTATGCCCAAAATACTGAATACATTCTTCTCATCAGGACCTGAAACATTCTCTAAGATTCATCATATCTTAAGCCACAAAATATGTCTCAACAAATTAAAAAGATAGAATTCATAACTTGTGTCCTGCAGACCACAGTGGAATAAAATAGAAATCGCTATTCTTTATACAAGAACAGAATCACTCTTTTTACACAAAATCATGGATTAAACAGCCTACTGCTAAAAAATTAAGGAGAAAATTAAGATGTAAATAAAAATATTTTTCCAATAAAATGACAAATTGGACACAAGTTATCAAAATTTATGGAATTCAGCAAAAGCAGTACTGGGAAGACTATTCATAGCCTTAAATGTCTACATCAAAAAAGCAGAAAGTTTCAACATCAACAATTTAATGAATCATCTCAAGGAATTGGTACAGGGAGAGGAAACCAATCCCAAACACAACAGAAGAAAAGCTGTAACTGAGTCAGAGCAGAAATAAATCAAATCATAACAAAATAATTATACAGAAAATTAATAAAACAAAAAGTTGCTTGTTTGAAAACAAAATCAACAGACTTCTCACTAAATTAACCAGCAACAGAAAATAAAAGACCTTATTAAGCTCAATCAGAAATAAAAAAAAAAAAGATATTTTAAAATTGTCAATACAGAAATACAAAATATCATCTCTGAACACTCTAACCATCTTTATACAAATGAATTTGAAAACATTGAGAAAATGGACAAGTTTATGGAAACACAACCACCCTAGGCTTAAGCAAGAAGAAATAGAACTCCTGAGCAGACCAATATCAAGTAACAAAGCTGAAGCAGCATTAAAAAACATATACATTTCAACCCAAAATAGTCTCAGACTAGATGGCTTCACAGCCAAATTTTACTAGACCAATAAAGAAGAGCTTATATCTAAACTGCAGAAATTATTTTATAAAATCAAGAAAGAAGGAATCCTCCTCAACTCATTCAACAAAGCTGGTGTCATCTTGATACCAAAGCCAGGAAAGGATACAACAAAAAAGAAAACTATAGACCAATATTCTTTAGGAATATGAATGCAAAAATACTTAATAAGACCCTTGCAAACTGACTTTAGCTGCACATCAAAAATAATCCAATGGTGTGAAAATTTAATAACAAGAGAGAACATCCAATTTGAATATAATTTAGGCATTTTGAGCAATTTGCCTAAAATTATGATTATTATTGGATGTCATTTTTTCATACTTGTTCTCAAACTTACCTAATAATGTATTTCAAAACATCAATGTTTATAAAAATTACCTTAACAAATAGTTTAATATTTCCATCACTATGTTTTTACTAATATTGTTTTAAAAATGAGCATTAATTTTTAAAGAAAAGATATAGATATACAGAGTAATTAAATTTTTATGACTATTCAAATTATAACCAGTAAGTTTTTCTCTCAGTCATGATCCCATAAGAAAAAAAATTAGCATAACAAACCAAATTACTATTCTTAAATATATTTGAAGAAAGTACATTCATTTTTTTTATTATTGTTACCATTGATAGTGGCTGCTCTTTTGTTTTAAAATTAAGCCGTTTGGAAAAAATATCTGGAGAACTGCTAATAATTTATTTGATCATATTAAATAGTCTCACAATGTGTAAGTTAATAAGTCATCTAGTTGTAGAAGCAATGTTTATCACATTCATACCTAGTATATTTTGTCTGATAACACACAGTAACTTGGCACTTTCTATTTGAATGTGACTTACAAATGCTTGTGTTGAAATTTGTGTTAAAAACTTAATTCCTAATACAAAAGTGTGTGGAGGTAGGGCCCAATTGGAGGTTGTTAGCTCATGATAGTTCAATTCTCTTGAATGGGCTGATGCCAGTTATAAAAAGCTTGGAACTGCAAGTTTAACCTCTTTCTCACTCTTGTCTTATGTTTCCCTTTCATCTTATGCCATGAGAATGATGTAGCATAAAGACCCTTCATGAAGATGTGGACACCATGCTCTTGGACTTCCCAGCCTCCAGAGCCACAAGCCAAATAAAAAAAAGAAAAAGAAAGTGTTTAAAAATGGTATACCATGAAAATAGCAATTATAAACTAGCTATAATAGGTGGATATTAATATCAGATAAAATAGACAAAGATAAAAATATTATCAGAGATTATTTCAAAATCATGAAAGGATTAATTCATCAGGAAGACATACATCATAAATCAAAATATATGGATGAAAAATTAACAGAATTAAAGAGGAAAAAAAGGCAATGCCAGTATCATAATTGAAGATTTTAACACCACTCTCTTGACAATTGAACCACTAGACAAATATTATAAGTGATCTTAAAAACACTATAGGCCACTCAGACTTAACTGATGCTTATAGAACACTATAATCTACAACAAAATAATGCAAATTATTTTCAATATGTGTATTAAATAATACTATGTGTATTAATGCAATGTTGATTATGGTGTCTTATGAAGAAAATACAAATCTTACATATATTTCATTCAGGCATAAATCAAACATTGCCATTGGTAAAGGGTTCAATATTTATGAATTATGTATGTTAAATATGGTATGTTTAAACAGAAACACACACACATATAAAAACATGATTACATATTGATTGATTAATGAAAATGTTGGGACCAGAGGCTCACAGCAATCTAACCCTTTATTTCTAGGAGTAATAATGCAGTAATCACAAATTCAGTATTTGCCATGACTTTGTAGAACATAACTACCATGAATAACAGGAATCAACTTGTATTGCATATGAATACACAATCAGCACATAAAATATATTCAAACAAAATTCTGATAACAAAATTAGTCATTATAAAAATAAAAACTAAAATTATAATGAGAAACAACTATAGACCCAACCAAAATGGCTAGAATTAAAAAGACTGACAACAAAAAATAATAGTGGGGCTATAGACTAAATGGAATTCATACACTGTTCGTGGGTATATAAACGGTACAAACAAATATGGAAGTTGTTATAAAATCCATCATACTCCTATATAATGAAGTAGCAATTTACTCCCAGGTGTTTACTGAAGAGAAACAAAATTGTTCATAACAGCTTTATTCATAATTTCCAAAATCTAGAAATAGCACAAGTCACCGTCAACATGACAGTGGATAAAGAAACTGATTTTTATAGAATGAAATGATACTCAGCAATTCAAATGAAAAAAATTATTGTGCACACAATGGATAACATGAATCTCAAAAATATTGTGGTAAGTAAAAAAATGTATACAGAAAACATGACCATATGATTTTAATTCTATGAAATTCTAAAACAAACAACTAACCTACAGTTCAGTGTGCAAACTGACTGGGAAAAGACATTAGGAAACTTACTGGGGTTATGGCAATGTTCTTAAGAGGGATGTGGTTTATACAAGTATATTCATTGGTCAGTGACTTTTTAATGTTAGTAATACACTGTTACTCAGTTATACAGATTTTATACCAAAAGAAAAAATTGCAAATATTGAATTCTGATTAATGATATATATGTTGAAGTACAAGGAAGACATGTGTTGATATCTACAATTTACCCTAATTGTGTTCAAAAATAAAACTGATTTATAGATGGATAGATGTATATTTAAATGAATAGATATTTAATAAGCAAGTATACTAAATGTTACTCTAGGTACCAGTTATACTGATATCGAAAATAACATTTTTTCAAATTTTCTGTGATGCTTAGAATTTTCCATAATAAAATACTAAAAACAAATAAGACAGATAACTTATTATCTTGGAATTTTCCATAATAAAATACCAAAACAAGAAAGATAATTTATTAACATGCCAAAATTCATAACTATAAATGAGTGTTTATCTCTTGTCAACTTAAAATTCATGAAATCTGTACATTTGGAAAGGAGAATGATTTCTTAAAATGGGTTTCAGGCTAGGATGTGGGCCTTTGGCATAAACAAAAGCGTGCACCTTGTAGGAAAAAGGTCAGGGCAGGAGCTTTATGCTGAACAGGTTGGGTAAACGTAAACACTTAACCGTTTATGGATAGCTATGAATATTCATGAAGGAAGGTCACAAGCATACCTGTTAAGCAAGCATATGTGTTCCATGTGGCCTATGTTCACTTTAGAGTGGAGACAACATTATTATGCAGTAAAATAAAGCTATTTATGGTGAAAGGTAGAGAAAGGCCAGGGAAAGTACTTTGTGTGTAGTCCCCATAACCAATCAGAATCAGTTCATGGTCTGCAGACATTCAGGAAGAAGTGTATTGTGAAGCTGATTGATTAACTGTCATGTCCCAACCACCAAAGAGAGAGAATTCCACTGGGGGTTAAGGCCATTGGCTGATGTCAGCAGAAAAATGCATCCTCTGTTCCTGTTTCTTTGGGGCTGTTTTCTTATTCCTGTACTGTCACTGCAATCACTGCAACCCCATGCTTCAAGTGATATATTTCCTTTTTGCTTCTCTCTACTTCACACCTCATATTTAATTAGTTGATTAGTCTAATTATTTTCTCCACAAAATGACTTATTTTTTAATTAGAATTCTCAAAAAATGTATATTTTAGTACTAATTGATCGTCATGGAGCTTTTATAACAAATAAACAAGAAAAATAACCAAATCTCCAAGCATTTGGAAATTTGAAAAT
Organism: Perodicticus potto; assembly: GCA_963574655.1. NCBI lineage: Eukaryota > Metazoa > Chordata > Mammalia > Primates > Lorisidae > Perodicticus > Perodicticus potto. Next base: position 16,981 of record CAUYRH010015400.1, on the reverse strand, counting down.
ATTCTGATTAACAATTAATGTGTTAAAGAGAGACTTTTAAAAAGGAATTTATAAAAGAAAGTAATGTTGGGGGAGGAGGGAAACAGATGGAAGCCAGACCTCTACCAATAGCAAGAGGCAGGAGAGTGAGGAAGGGCATCTGAGGCTATGTCTATGCCCAAATTAGAAGAAAGAGAGAGAGAGGAAGGCGGGGAGGAAAGGAAGAAAGAAAGGTAGGAAAAAAAGAAGGAAAGAGAAAGAAAAAATAGAAGCAAATAACTTAGGTATTTAATTCTGCATGGTGAAGGAATAGGTTATTGCTATTTTCTTCTTTGAATATTTTTTTGTATTTTTAAGTTTAAAAAAGTAAAAGAATGAGGAAAAGGAATTGAGAAAGAAAAAAAGGAACGGAGGGATGGAGTGAGGGACGGAGTGAGAAAGGCGAGGGCTGGGGGACAGAATAAAATAGAGTTCACCAACACCTAACTGGCAACCTAGTTTGAAGGTTTAATTCTGCAGCCTAGTTTTAAGGACCTTATCAATTTGCTTAAGGTCCTTCTTGGTTCCCCAGAATCCTGTCCTATTCATCTGTCTGTCTCTTCACTTCTGGAAAGTCATACATCTTGCCAATTCCTTCACAATTAAATTTTAAGAATTTCTACTGCCTGTATATTTTACTCCAGGGTCCAATTTTTCTGCTCTTGTAAGTCCAAAGCATTCTCCATAGCCCACCTGTTTTAAAAAGCATTTCCTAATTAACCCCAGCCCTTCAGTGATCATGCATTTATACCTTTGCAAATTGATGGACAGATCTGTCACCACTTTCTTTCATGTTCCCTATTAGTTCCTAGTAAAGAGCAATTCTCAGTGCACATCAGACACTTAACGTGTCTATTTAAATATGTTTTAAAAGACAATTAACATGTGTCTACTTAAATATATTTTATAATACGTTTAACAAACAAAGGGGTCATGGAAGAATAGGAGCACTGTGATAAAATTATATACTGGTACTTTCTAATATGAGGAGACAAAAATAAGGCAATAGAAAGGTTCCCTGCCCTCCCCCATTGTCTTAGCAAAAGCCCCTTTCTCCTTTAGTCTACGCCCTGCTGTCATGATAGGGCATTATCAAAGATCTCATTTATTTCATGCTTAAGATAGCCAACTGACCTAGATACTCAGTCCTTCTAAAGGACTATATCAAAACTCCTTGACACAAAAGATACTTCCATTTTATATTTCATATGAAAAGCAAATTACCATGGCAGTTCACCTCAAAGAATGCATAATGAATACAATGGTCAAAATCCTGCATAAGTAACAGATGTATTTTTTTGCTTCTATGGTGTTACTTTTGAAACTGGCCTTTATTTAAAGTGGTTACATTATTAAAAAAAGGTATGCAATAATAGGGCAAAGCACTAGCATTTTAGAATTCACCTCCTGTAGTTTATCTCTGGTTACGGTAGAACAAAGCCTATAATCACAGAAATGTAGAAAATTGTCTGAACTTACAGTGGCACAGGGGTGGCAATATTCATTCCCAAAGAAGAACCTCTTTTGCTGTCTTCAGAATATGAACATGTATACCTCACTGCATTTTTACTACAGGCATGGAAGTGTTACCCATTGAGTTTATGGTTAACCAGATACCTGTAGGGTTAATGTTCAAGAAGGACTTTTAATTAAGCCGAGTAGGTGTTTATGTCAACAGGAAATAAAAAGCAAGACTTGCCAAGGGAAGTTGAGAGCTTTCACATGTTCCCCATTGCAGACTGTCAGTTTCTTATCTGAGTCAGTGCCATGCTTGCACACTTCAAGGCATGTTCAAGGGAATCACCAAGAACAATGAGTATAAGGTACTCAAGCAGTCTTAGACATCCAGATTTTTCAGCATTTTCAGCTTCTTGGGAAACCAAGCACAGGAAATTAATTTAGACTTTTCCTTGCCGTTTTCCAGCCCCTCTGTACATCTACAACAGTTATGAAGCCTCTTGCTTGCTTGTGTTTTAACTCCAGTGATTCCTCCTGCTGCCTTCTTGTTTGTATTCCACGTTTCTATCTCCAACCCTCGTGGTCTCTACCTCTCCCTCCTCTTACCAAATACCACGTACAATAAGGGAAGGCAGAGCTTTTTGTTGAGTTTTTCTCTGCCCTACTTTTGCAGCTGGGACCTCATCCCCCGCTGCACTAAATCGACACTTCTGGAAGTCGCAGCTTCAGAGTGACTGACGAGAGCCATTGCTTGCCCAAGTGTCAATTTAGTGCAGCAGGGGATGGAGTAGCAGCTGCAGCAAAAGAGAGGCCTTATTTCATACTTAGAAAACAATTGCAAAAAACGCCAGAGGGCAGGAAACTGTCTGAAGAATAGAAAGGACGGAGGGAGAGTAAGAAATGGAAGGAAAGGGAGGGAGAAAAGATGGGGGGCAGAGGAGAAAGGAAAAAAATTGATCAATAAAAGTCAAAAGAAGAGAAAGGACAGGAAATTGCAAAGAAGAATGAATAAAAGGTATTTTGTTCTAGGATAATAACATTTCATTTCTCTAAATTTAGGAATGTCATTTTCATAATAAGCATATATAGGATACCATATAAAACTACCATTTATACCTTTCAAAGGGAAACAAATAGCCAGACAATTGAACCAACACATTCTAAGCAAGTGGTGCTTACTACTAAATTGGTTAAATGCTTAATGAGAACTGATTCTGAGCTGTGTCTCGGCAAAAACACAAGGAAAAGAGTAAAGAAAAGACTGAGATTTATAAATTGTGGACGAATGAGCACTATCAACTCAGGAATAAGAGCAAAACATAAATTAAAAGTTAAAAACAAGAAAATTAAATGTACATAGTCTTTATTAAGATAATATCAAGTCTCTCATTATTTTCTTTTTGAAAAAGCCTATAAACATTTCTAGTCATATTCACACTCAGCGACACGTCTGGAGCAGACATTTTACATTGACAAAGGACTCTAATGTGGTTGCTGATGCATCTAAACGTGAAGACAGATATTTCCAAAAACTTATTCAAAAAGGATAAAAGTTGCAGCCCAAATTCACACACACAAGGTGGACATTACCTATATTAAGCCATGGGTTACTTCTAACTGGGATGCCCTAGTTTCTTTATTATGTCATAGTTGTAGCCAGCCTCTAACTCCTCAAAACAACAGAATAACTGTTAGAAGCCACTTTCGGAGATTTATAGAGTCATCATAAAGAAGTATTCACGTCAGCCTGTTACCAGTTGAAAAGGGCATGGCCACCTGTCACCATCCAGCCAATAAGCAGAGACAGGGTTGAGGTCCAAACGTGCTTTATTGTCAGAAGGCCAGTGATTCTGGAGAACAGCAGGAGTAGCCTCTCAATTCTGTTCTGGCTCAGTTATAATTCTAATAGTTTTTGTAATGGGAATATAAAGAAACAAACCTAGAATATTTTAACTTTATCAGATAAGAATTAAGTAGTTCTTCATTCTGACAATGCAAAATATTTCAACAACATAAAGGTAATTTTCACTTTAACAAAATATCTAAGAGAATTATTAAAGAAAACATCATATCATCAAAGTAACCTTTATTCTACCAATATCACAACACCTATTATCTATGTGTGACGACTTCCTCAAAGTCTCCTGAGACAAACATCCTCACAATCATGGTGAAACCTTAGCTGGATAACCATGGAAGGTGTGTGGGGAAGGCTGAGCAGAGCAAGTCACCTGTCCTGCTTCAGCTCAGCTTCTCAGGCTCCATTCTACAGGCCATTTTTTTGGTTTCAAGCTCAAAACAATACTTATGACTATTTGACTAAATCAACAATAGTAGTACTTTAACCAACTTGGTTTGCAGATACAATCACAGATAATTCCAACGTAGTTCTTACTAGAGTGGGAGGGGGTTAATTAGATCAATGTTTCCAAATTACATTCAACAAAGAAACTATTTCAGTATCAAATCACTTAGAGAAATTTTGCACACTCTATAATTTATATGTTCATGGCCAAACACAAAGGAAAAATATCTACAGACCTTTGCATTAAAAAATGAAGTAACAAATTAATATTAAGCATCATTTAATATTAAACTGTTAATGAGGTCAAATAACTAAATATGTAAAACAGAATACTTGAATGGTGGGAGCAGTTATAGATAAGGAGCATAAAGAGACCAAAAGGTACAGTTGTATTATTGAGAATGATAATTAGAGAAGTATAATCTAACACATCTTTTAAAAATCTAAATGTGAACATAAAAATTAGAAACAAGACAAATCACTAAAATAAAATAAGCAGCACGTATTGAAGGAAATTTCAAATAAATGGAAATAGCAATGATGCATTTTTTAGAAAGCATTAAACTACATATCAAAAATAGAACTAAATAAATTGGTAAAGGCAATAAATATAATTGGGTTGAACAACAATATAAAAAAGCAAAGTATCCATGGTTAGGATAAAACCCAAATCCCACTCTGTCCTATGAAAGTAACTCATAAAAGATAAATATAAAGAGAAAATATGAGAAAGCAGATTATCAAGCAAATAACTCAATGATGGAAAACAAAATGAAGGAGGAGGAAGAGATGAGAAGCTGTAAAAGAAAAACAATGCTATGATTACAACAATACGCTGAAGAGTCTAAGAGTTGATGGCAAAGACTCAGTTATACGTATGTCAAGAGCCCTCATCATTCTATGTTCCAGGCACTATTAGAAATTTTAGAATGTGTTTGCAAAATTGGAGACAAACATACACAAGCTGTATAACCACACAACACTAGGGAACCATAATTATACAACTAAGATTAAATTCACCTCATTGAGTAGAAACATCCACATAATTGTATAATTACTTTGTTGCTCTTTAATGCAGTGTCCTTCTGAGTAGAATTATTGTGCTTTCTCACATAGTCACATAGCAACACTTTTACCCATTCCAGCAAATCACAAATCACTTTTTATCCACAGCAAATTGTACCCACAGTCTACAATTCTGTATAGTCCACTCAGCTCAATTTTCTAGTATGTACAAGAACTAATAACATATTGAATGCTTACTATGTAGTAGGTACTGTTTGAATAAATTTATGTGGATTAACTTGAATTCTTATTAGATTTCTCACTAGAAGTTAATGAGTTAAATGAACTTATTTTCCTCATGTTAGACATGACAATGACCTGGCAACAAACTGTCCAAGACACACACACAGTGTTAGAGCAGTGTTTGAATCCAGATGACCCTGAACTTGCAGTCTTATCACTATGCTCGATCACCACCTCACACTCAACTTGGTTTCTGTAGCAGTATATACATGGTTGTACTAAAAGTAAATTTTACACATTAATGAAAAGATGGCAAAATACTTGCAAGATTTTGTTATAAAGCCAGAGACAATACCTCCCAACATTTAGGGGAGGTATATTTTTACAGTGATATTCTGTGTTCTAGCTATATTCTCTCACATCTTGTTTTTTGTTTGGTATTTTAAAGAAAAATCATATCTTGAGCCAGGCACACTAGCTCTTGCTTGTAATCCTAGCACTTCAGGACGCCAAGGTGGGAGGATTGCTTAAGGTTAGGAATTTGAAAGCAGCCTGAGTAAGAGCAAGACCCCTTCTCTACAACAAATAGAGACAATTAGGCAGGATGGCACGTGCCTGTAGTCCCAGATATTGAGGCAGGAGAATCACTTGAGCCCAGGAGTTTGAGGTTGTAGTGAGCTACGATGATGCCACTGCACTCTAGCCAGGGCAACAGAATGAGAGCCTATTTCTAACAAATAAAGAAAGAAAAAGAGAAGAACAGGCAATTCCTTCATGTTAGTACATACAGAAATATTTCTTTCTTTTATGGCTGCATATTAATATCTATCATCAATTTCTGCTGCTATGAGCATATAGGTTGTATCCAGTACTTTGCTATGACAAATAAAAGGATAATATATAATCTTTCACATGAATAATTTGTAAAGATTCAAGTACACCTCTGTGTATAAAACAAACATATTGTCCAATAGAAAAAGAAATGTTTTTACAGTAGCAAGGAAAACATTAAAGTATCTAAAGATAAATTTAATCAAAAGTAGACTAAAAACTCCCTATGGAGTTGCTGGATACAAAAGTATGAGTATTTTACTTTTGATATGTATTTCCAGTGTGCTCTTCATACAACTTAACAAAATTTTCACTGCCTCCTATATTTAAAGTTTGCCTATCTTTCTCATCCTAGGGCTAACATAAATTTTGGATCTTCACCAATCTAAGTGACAAAATATATTTCTTAATTTTAGCCTGCATTTCTCGTAGGATGAGTAAGCTTGGAGTTTAAGAATCTAAGAATCTGCTTTCCTGAAGCTTGAAGAAGTTGCTCAGATTATTTGCCCAAATCTTCTTGCATTCTTCAATTTATTCTTATTTGCTGTTTATGTATCAAGACAGTTATTTATTTTTCTCATCTGTGTTGTATATACATTTACTTTTATACTGGTTATTTTTCTTTTGAATTAGTTTCTGATGATTTTTGCAAACAAGAAATTTGATAGAACTGAGTTCGTCCATCTTTACTTGTACAGCTGATGGTTGTGACATGTTTCTTAGAAGAGTTTTTCCCACTCTAAAAGAATTTAAGATTTTTTAAAAATCTTGTTTCTAGAAATATAGGTTTTTGATTTTTTGACATATAGATATTTGATTTATCCACATTTTTAAATTTGAATCCAACATTTTTTTTTCCTCAAATTGTCACCAGTTGGTCCAACACCATTCTTTTGAACAATTCATCTTTCTTCTGCTGATTTTAAATATCAGCATTATCAAATAAAGTAGTTTGGTGTGATTTGAACTGTCAGTACTTTTCCTTGGAAGTTTTTGAGGGTGCTTTAATTAAAATGGCTTTCTAACATATTTGTATATCTTATAATGTTAGTCTCTTCTTTTTCTTCATTTCTTTGAATTTTATGGATTTTTAATTTTTATCTATAAATTTGTTAACTTGTCCAATCTTTCACAATTTTGCTGATATTTTTACTGAGATTATGCTAAATTTATAAATTAGCTTAAATAGAATTAACATCATTGTGATACTGAATTTTCTGAAAATATCTGTTATTCTTTTGTGTCATTTCTTATGGTTTGTTTCTTCCATGTAACTTGCACATTTCTGGTTAAATTTGTAGATAGATATTTTATATTTCCCCATTTCTTTGCCAACAGAATCCTTTTTCTAACTGGCCATTGTTCACATATGTGGAGGTTATTAATTTCTGCTTATTCATGTTGTATTCAGACATTTACCAAATTCTCTTTTGGTGATAATTTTTCTTGAATCTTTCAGTTTTCAGGATAAATACAAAAAATTGTCATTTTATCCTCCCTCCTTTATGATTCATTTTTATCTTCTTTCTCTCACATTTGAAAATTTTAAGTTTCTCTAATTTAATTTTTTTGTCATTGAGAAAACTAAAACTACATTGAAATATATATGGTAGAATAATAAGTGTAATATGGACAATTCCGTATTTCAAAACAAACAAAGCTCAAAATACTTTCATTATTAAACAAGAAAGTATAAAATAATTTCATTATTTCCCCTAAGATTAAACATTCTGGAAAGTAAAGACACTTTTTTTGTCTTACTTTATGTTGTAACGTCAGTAACAGGCAATTAAAAAATATTTGTTGAATATACTCAAAACTTGATTCTCTTCTGAACAGCGGTCACAATGTGGCTTTAAAGAAATGCTAATTGCAGCAAGTGCTATTATCAAGAATCAATCCACAAAATGAGAGAAAATGCTATTTGCAAATCATTTATCAGGTAAGGAACTATATGAACACAACTCCTTGAGAAAACAAATAAGTCAATTTAAAAAATAGACATAGGATTTGAACAGCCATTTCTCAAAAGAAGATATGCAAATGGCCAGGAAAATATGCTCATCATTAGTCATTAGAGATGATGAGTTCTACCCAGCTATAAAAATAAAATGAAAGAATGTTTTCTGCAGAAACTTGGAAGGAACTAGCAACTGTTATCCTAAGTGAAGTATCTCAAGAATCCATAAACAAACGCCACATGTATTTTCTAATAATTGGGAGCTAAATGATAGGCACACACAGACACAAGGCAATGTAGAGGCCGTTGGAAATTTTAAAAGGAGGAGAGTAAGAAAGGATCAGGGGTAAACAGTAATCTATTGGGTGCAGCGAGCACTGTTCTGTTCATGGGCACACTAAAAGTGCAGACTTAAGCATTATACAAAGTATTCATGTAGCAAAACCATTGTACCCCCCTTCATATTTTGAAATAAAAAAAGAACAAATTAAAAAATAAATGCAAATCAAAAACCACATGAGATGGTGCTTCACACCTACTGGGATACGTAAAATCGAAAAGACAAAAAATAATGAGTTGGGGAAATATGCAGAAAGTTGAATCCTCATGCACGGCTGGTGAGGTTGTAAAGCAGGATAGTTATACTGAAAAGAGTAAACACAACAGTTCCCCAAATCCAAAGAATGAATTCCTCTATGACCTAGCAGTCCCATTAATAGGAGCAATGAACACATAGCCCCAACAGAAAAATTTGTACATGAGCGTCCACAGCAGTGTTATTCATAATAGCCCCAAATTGGAAACAACATAAATGTTTCTGAACTGATGAATGGATAAATAAAATGTGGCATATCCATTCAAAGGGACAGTGTTCAGCTGTAAAAAGAATGAAGCACTAATACATGGGTGAACCTTGAAAACACAGTGTCAAGTGAAAGAAACCAGTTAATAACGATCACACATTGTATGATTCCATTTATATGAAATAGGCAGAATAGGAAAATCTATAGAGACAAAAGTAAATTAATGTTTACCTAAAGCTGGGGACTGGAGGGGAAAGAAGGGGAAGGGAATGAGAAGTGATCCCTCATGGGTACTGGTTTTCTTTTCTGGATGGCAGAAATGTTCTAAAGGTAGATAGTGATGATGGTCAAATAACTCTGTGAATATACTAAAACCATTGAATTGTACACGTTAAGAGGGTAAATTTTATAAAATGTGAATTATATTCCAGTGAGGTGGTTTTTAAAAGGAAAATCTTATTAAGTAGTTATCAGATATTGTTGGTATCAGCTTATAGTCATGGAACTTTTATAAGTTCCATAATAGATACTCAGTTCGTGCTTGTTATGAAGGTAAAGTTGTTTTTTCTTTACTTTAGAAAAAGGCATCAAAAAATTCAAACGATAAACTGATTAAACATTAATTTGTTTATTAAACAACATTTAGTGTACATCATTATGTGCTAAAAATTGGATTTGGGAAGAAAGAAAAAAGTGATAAAACATGAAAGATTTGGTAGGGAAGAGAATACACAAACACAGTATAAGGAAGTGGGAAATGCCAGAGGCAAGATCAGGCTCATGGGAATTAAAAGTCAATTTGGCCAGAGAGTAGTCAGGAAAAGCTCAGAGGAATGGGTCAATATTAAGAAACTTGCAGTGGCTGGGACTTAAAAGTGTGGAAATGGTAGAAGGAGCATACAGGATAAATTAATAACTTCTATTGCTCTACTTACATTTTGCAACATTAAAGATAAGTAGATTGGTCTACAAGAGATACGCGATAAGCCTTCTCATTACATGAGATAAATGTACGTTTTGTAAAGCTGTAGCAAAATTTTCCTATCTCCTGTTCTAATTCCAGTAAACTTACTGCAATACTTTTTGTATATGTTGTAACTTAGAAAAGCGATGATCCAGGTACTAGATAAAAGGAAATCAATAAACAGGTAAAGCAAAATGAAATCCAAGATTCAAAGGGAGAAAATAGAATTTTTGAGAGCACAATATTCATGGTAGAGACTGTGTTAATATAATATTTCTGCTCAGTAGAAATTCAGATTTTTCAACAGGATAGCCAGTTTCTCTGATCTCATAAAAGGCTAGAATTGGTTTGGTAATTTTTATTCTTAATGTTTTCTTGAAAATCTAGTATAATAAATTGTTTTCTGAACACTGCTTGGCAGACATTGCTTTACTTCTGAAATCTCTCAAAGACTTAAATAAAGGTCTCATTTCACACAGAAGAAAACTCTGAGGCTATTTAGCACAGTTCAAAAGATTATTCTATTGAAAAGCCCAATATTTGAAAATAATACTATCTAGACTGCCTTCTTCCAAGGAAGTCACGGCACTGCCTCTCATTTACCCAGTGGGGCAAGGATGGGGAAATAGGCAGTGTTTGTTTTCAAGGCACATTCTAGCTAATTGACTCTCTTTGTATCATGCAATGTGTCACAGGCTCAGTCTTAGAATTCAGTCTTCTATCTTAAAGTGCAGTGAGTTTTCCACCAGACACTTCTAACTGTGGTTTGTACATTTCTATATAGAAAAATTCTAAGAGAAAAACTTCTCAGAGCATTGAACTATTTATCCTTGGCCACTGTCATATCTAAGGCCTTGAGCCCCACTTTACCTCTCCTGCTGCTTTTCCTCCTCTCATCTGGGTTTAAGATTTCCCTCTTGAAACTTAAATTCACTCCACTCCACTCTGGAAAGGAAACTTCTTGGGAGTGTTTTCTTTTTCTGTGTATTAAGGTAAGGGAAGTGATATCTTCCCCCAAAGAGCTGTGCTTACATCAAAGGAGAAGCTGGACCCCTTTCTTTGGCTGTAGACTTCATCACATCCTTACGAGTTTCTGTCTCCAAGAGAGAGAAAAAAACTATCATTTTAAATTCTCTACCTTTTAAAGGAAACAAACAAAATTCTGAGGTATCCATGCCCAATGCCTTGCAAAAAGATAGGATCAAAGACTTATTAAACATTAAGCTGGAACGCCATAATTACAACATGCACTATATGCTGACTTCAGAAAAAGAGGTCATCTTGATCCTGCATGACAAATAAAAGTCTGAGAAATGAAAATATCCTTAGTAAGTTATCATAAATGGTTCCATAAGCAAAAACATCTTTTTCTAGTTCTCTTAGGTTTTATGTTCCCAGGCCAGTAAGATTTGCTGACCAGAACTCTGTAACTTCCGTTGCACTGATGCATTCCCTTTTTCCCCCAGAAACAGTGGAACATCCTTGTAGCCACAAAATAACTACAAAGCCTTACACCACGTGTTTGTCCAGAGAAGATGAGAAAATCAACACCCTATCACATGTCATGGCCAAGGGTCTGCTGAGCAACCTGTACCCTGCAACCCACTGGCACACAGATCTGAAACAATGACCAGTGTTAACCTCTAGCTCATTATACTACTAAAACCCCCACCCTGGGAGTGAGGACTTATCTGCCATCTTTTGATTATGGAATCCTATGTATTTACTAGCATGATTTCTCTAACATGATTTCAGCCCCAAACATGTAATGATGCTCACTCACTTCATGCATTATTCCTTTATTTGACCTCCAGAAAAATCCCTGACCCTGTTGGTCAGGGAGGTGGACTTGAGGCAGTTCCTTCCTCCTACCCCCCAGTTGATGCATCCTCTATAATAAATCTTTCTTCCTTGACGATCCTTGCAGTCTCAGTAATTGGCTTTCTATGCAGCGACCAATAGAGTGAGCCTCCCTTGCAGGTTCATTAACATCGTGATCATAGAATGAGGACCTGAAAAGGCCTGTAGTTGTACCACTGTTTGTTTTTTCCTATAATGAATATTATTTGTCATTTCTGTTACATGTGTTATGTGTATGCATACATACACATATATGCACTGTATATATTATTTTCCTATTTTGACAGTGTGAAAGTAATCCAATTTTAATAGGTTATTCATATGATTCACATTGATGAGCATTATAGCAGATTGGCTTTTTCTTTTGCCATCTTACTTGTTCTCTTTTATTATAGTGTGGTTTGGACTTTTTTATGCTTATTTGCTATTTTGTTTGTTATTGATCTTTGGACTAGAGTATTTTATGTTGAATAATTAATAGGATTTAGTTTATTTTTAATTCAAGTAAAATTCCCTTTATAATATTATATACTTAGATCTTTGCTTCTTAACAGGACAATTGTCACTGACTCTCTTTTAATTCAGATGAGAAAATAAGCATGTGAATTAATATTACTTACTTATAGTCACTGACTCTCCTGGAATCGAGATGAGGAGATAAGCATATGATTTAATCTTACTTCCTCACCATACTTTGATGTGCTCTTTGACTTCTATTTCCCCATTTTTAGATTTTGCATTCATTCTTATAGCTATTTAATGTAATTTTGCATGTCAACGATTCACCAGCCCTTTTATTCCATCACTTAGCTCCTGTTGATTTAAGTTTGAGTCATCATAGAGTTATTCAGAACTAACAACTAAAAATATTCTATTTTTCAGTAGAATTTCCAGACACATTGCATAGGAAAAGCACTTCTGGAATCTTTACATTCTCGGAATCTCTTCAGATTGCCTTCGAATGAAGTCTGGATGTTCACAGGGAAAAGAAATCTTGACTCAATTTCCCCTCTAAACCCTGCAGACAGTCTCCCAGCTTTGTATTATCAAGCACTGCTAAAAATCCATAGGGGAGGAGAATTCCTTTCTATGTCTTGATCCTCATCTATTTTATATCTTCTCTCAGTTATCACAAAATCAAGCACATATCAGTGTGGTTCTGCCAGAAACACAGAAACCCTCAAAATGGAAAGATGCAGGTATTCTTTCAGTTAAAAAACTGTTTTTCCGTAATTTGTTCCCTCTTTTAGAAGCTTACAATAAATAATTCATCTATATTTTAGATCTCTCCTTTTATCTGAATCTCCACCTGACAATAATTTATCTCAAATTTTTTTGTTGCTTTGTTTGTTATTCTGTCAAAAACTTAAGGGGGTACAAATGATTTTGTTGCATAGCTTTTATGATGCTTAAATGAGGACAACAAGTGAGCCTGTCATCTCAATAGTGCCCATTACACCTGCTCGGTAGGTTTTTACCAGGCCTGTCCTCCTCCTCCCCCTTCTTGATTGTCCAGTGACTTTTACTTCTCTCTGTGCCCATGTGCGCCCATTGATTCATTACAAATTATTGGACAGCGCATGTGGTCTCTGTTTTTCCATTCTTGAAATACGTTCTTTTTAAGATAATGGTCTCCGCTTCCATCCAAACTTCCCCAAAGAGATTAATTTACTTCGCTTGATGTCTCACTAATACCCCATGGTATATATACACCACATTTTGATAATCCACTCACAACCTTTTACCTCTTTGTTTCAGCACATTCCTAAGTACTTTATTTTATGTGCAACTATGGTGAATAGTATTGATCTCTGATTTGACTCTCAGCTTGATGTCATTGGTATATAGAAATGCTACTGATCTGTGTGCATTGATTTTGTAACCTTAGACATTACTGAATTATTTGTCAATTCCAGGAGTGTTTGGGTGAAATCTTTGCGATTTTCTAGATATAAGATCATATCATGAGCAAAAAAGTGATAGTTTGACCTCTTTTTTCCAAATTTGGATATGCTTGCTTGCTTTTTTATCTTTTTTTTTCTTTTTGCAGTTTTTGGCCAGGGCTGGGTTTGAACCCACCACCTCTGTCATATGGGGCCTGCGCCCTACTCCTTTGAGCCACAGGCACCACTGATATGTTTTATTTCTTTCTTTTGTTTGATTGCTCTTTCTAGAACTTCCAGTACTGTGTTGAATAGAAGTGGTGACAGTGGGCACCATTGTAGAATTCTAGTTCTCAGGGATATTGCTTTCAACTTTCCCTCATTCAATGTGATGTTGGCTGTGGGTTTGCCATATTTGGCTTTTATAATTTTGAGATACGTTCCTTCTAGTTTGCCTAGTTTGTTGAGGGTTTTCTTTCTTTTTTTTTTGTAGAGACAGAGTCTCACTTTATCACCCTCGGTAAAGTGCCGTGGCATCACGCAGCTCACAGCAACCTCCAGCTCCTGGGCTTAGGTGTTCTCTTGCCTCAGCCTCCTGAGTAGCTGGGACTATAGGCACCTGCCACAATGCCCAGCTATTTTTTTATTGTTGTTGTTGCAGTTTGGCTGGGGACGGGTTTGAACCCGCCACCCTCTGTATATGGGGCCAGCACCCTACCCACTGAGCCACAGAAACCGTTCGAGGGTTTTCTTTCTATCATGAAGCATTATAATGGGTTGTTTTGTATGATCCCCTATTTCTAGCAGGCTTTGTTTGTTCTTCTTGATTTTTTTGTTGTTTATTTTTAACTGGGTTAATTCAAAAGACTTGTTTTCAACCTCTGCAATGCTTTATTGTACCTGGTCTAGTGTATTTCTCCAATGTGTTTTTGTATGTCCTTAAAAAAATCATTTCCAGAAATTCTACTTATTTTTTTAAATATATCTTTGATAATTTTTTTATTCATCTCCTGAATTGTTTTTCTGGTTTCTTTGAGTTGATTTTCCATTTTTGTTTGTATTTCATTGAGAAAAAAATGAAAGAAATCTATATTTGGAATTCTTTATCTGTAATTTCAATATTTTCATTTGGGTTGAAATCTGGTGCTAAACAGCTAGTGTGTTTTGGGAGGGTTTCATTTGAGTTCATACTTCTAGAGTTGTTGTACTGATTCTTTCACCTCTGGAGCAGCTGTTGCTTCTTGATTTTGGATTTTCTTTTGTTAAAATGGGGCTTTTGTTCCCTTTCGCTCTTTAGGATGTTTCTGAAACATATGTTGGATAAGCCCCTTTGGCTCTGCTTGTGAGTGACTTAATAGGGTTCTAGGTTCTGGAGGCATATCTGGTTATAGACACGCCAGTCTGGTGTTTCCTCAGTTGCCAGTTATTTGTAGGCTGTAGTTGAGGTGTGCTATGCATGCAGGCAGATTCCTGTCTCTTCTTGATGAGGGAAGATAAAGGACTTTGAAATCTTTTCTCATTCCCTAGTCCTATAGTTTTCTTAGCATTATGAATTATATCAAAATACCCAGATTAATCTCTGAGACAGTAAGTGGTGCTTACAGGCTGAAATCAGCCATACCCTGTATAATTGAGTCAGTAAATGCTATAAAAGGCTATCCAAGTTGTTCACCCAGCCAGAATGTGGTGCTTGCCATAAAAAAGCCAGCTGTAATGGTATTTGGGGGTCCTGTGACCATCTCTAGCCTTTTAGCAGAAGCACTCCAGTGCTCTAGGCAGTGGGCAAGCAAGGCTCTGGATCTCTCACTTTCCATCATATCAGAGGTGGGTGGAAAATTGAGGCTGAGCAGGGGTAGGTTGGGTGAGCTTGCCTTCAGACTCCACAAAGGCCAGCGCAAGGGCCGTCTCAGCAAGGGCGGTGGGCCCACTCCCTGGCTGCTGGAAAAAGCCACCAAGGGGGCGCTGAAGCAGCCTCGGCAAACCAGAAATTTCACATGTGGGTAAGTGGCCATCTGGAATTCACAGTCTGGTTGTTAGGAGTGGATTCAGACTTCTCCTTTGTCCTGGGGTCTCCTCAGAGTCTGCGGCAGGCAGGAGCTCAGACTAAGTGAGCTCACCAGAAGTTGCACTGCAGGCTGGGAGCTTCCCTCCCCAGGATCCTGCCCTGGTCTCACAGCACAGCTTTCCTGTCGGGGGAGGAGTGTTCTGTCCCTGTGCTGAGGCTGGGGCCCCACGCCGCACTGTCCTTTCAGTTCTGCCCACACGACCGACCTTGCCTTCCAAATTAGTCCATACGTCTTCCCTCCATGTCCCTGAGCAACATGACCAAGTTCTGGAGGGATGGCATCTGGCCTGGGGCCTGTCCTCTGGGCGCCCAAGTTCAATCCCTGCCCATGCCTGAGAGACGTCGTGTACTGGACCCGAGTCACTCGTGAGGTGCTCCGGCAAGTTTACTGTCCCTCTGCTTGGGGTGTGCCCTACTCTGCTGGAGCAGCAGGCGAGCAGCACAGGGAGGACCCCCAGCCGGGAACGCACAGTCCCGTTAAAAGGAAAGGCATGAGCCCCGCTCTCCGTGGGATGTAGAGGACACGCAAAGCCAAGGGAGGGGAAGGGGCCGCTCCCCCAGTCTCGGCTCTGTAGTCCTTGGGGCATTCATCGCTCTCAGCAGCAATGGGTGGGGAGGGGAGAGGGAGGAAATCAGCCTGAATGGAGGGGACCTGGCACTGCAGTCCTTTCTGTCCCTCTCCCTGGCAGGCAGCCCACCCAGAATATCCAAGCTCTGGGATCACCCAGATCCTCCAGACCCACCAGTCCCTGTGGCTGTCACAGTCTTGGCCAGAGCTGGGGACTGATTGTGTGGGAACAGCCACATGACTACAGAAGGGCTGACACTTTCCTGGGCCAGACACTTGCACACAGTGGGTGGAGCTGTAAACTGGCCCCTCCCACTCAGCTCTGGCCCCTCCCACTCAGCTCCAGCCCAAGGGAGTGTGGGGAGGTGGGATGGGCAGGCAGTCCTGTGCTTCATCCTCAAGAAGCTCCCAGTTCACTGACAGCCAAAGCAGCTTTGGGACTTTTGAGGGTACAAGCCTCTCCAACAGCGCAGGAGCCTGCTGAATTCTAGACATGTGAGGGAAAAAGAAATAAGACCCCTCCTGAGCTTTCTAACATGCTCCAAGCCTTTCCCGGGTAGATAGATTCTCTGTCAAGGTCTTGTTCCTTCCTGTTGTGCTCTACAACTTCTTCCCAGGAACCCCTGTTAGGTTCTCTCAGAGTCTTTTATGTTACATACTATGTGTAGCAAATCCCTTATCCCATGCACTTTTTGATTTCTATTTAGTGGCTGTAGAGAAGGGCAGAACTTATGGTAGTCATTAGATTGTCTACAAATAGACCAGTTTTTCTCCTTCTTCCATACATAGCATAAGACTGTGTTTCTCTGTCCCACTGCTCAAAGTTAAGTATGGCTCGCTTTGGCCAATGAAATGGAAGCCTCATTAGCACGCACCACTTCTGGCCAGAATCTTTTTATTGCTAGGACAGGATGCTGAATGCCTCCCAAACCTGCTGTGGTAACCACGGAAACACGAGTCAAGGTAAAGTTTCCCTCAGCCTTAGTCTCTAATTGACTCTGACGACTTGAGTCCCTCT
>CAUYRH010015394.1:0-29174 GCA_963574655.1 Perodicticus potto | reverse complement strand
TGCCTAGGACATCTAAGTCAACAGACATACCTGCCATATTTTTTTGCTGTTTTTTTGGCTGGGGCTGGGTTTGAACCCGCTACCTGTAGCATATGAGGCCGGCGTCCTACTCCTTTGAGCCACAGGTGCTGCCCAGCAATCCTGCTTTTTGAAAAGGTTAAGACTCACTGGTCCAAGTTATACTCTGGTTCCTTCCAACAAAGGTGGAACATTTTAAGCTACTTCCAAATTTCACGTCTACGGTCTCCCTTTTATTTCAGTTGTATATAGCACTAGGGCAGGGCTTACCTTTGGCTCTGTACAGAAAACGTGAGATGATAAACAGCAAATGTTATAGCTATGGCCATAGACACCTGCAGTTCTTGGGAGAGAGGTCCCAAGACTTTTGTGAATATGGAAGTATTCGCCCAGCTCCTGGCTTTCTTCTGAGCCATACTGCTATTGAAGGTTGTTATTTCCTAAGCAAACCCTAACATCTCAAGTTCTACTTCTTTTAGAATTCATTTAAGGTTTATGTCTCACATGATGGTATTTTTCCGAGAGAAAAAAGTATCACTTTTCAGATTTCCCACATTTGGTATGACAACAGAAGACTCAAAAAGCTTAGTCAAGATGTCCTAAAGTACCCAGTCGAGTGGGTTTGCAGATTTAGCAAATAAAAACATAGGGTGCAAAAATCATTCTTTTCCAAATGCACTTTCTAACTTTTGCTTTGAAAATAGTTTCTTGGGGGTGGTGCCTGTGGCTCAGCGACTAAGGCGCTGAAGGTGGTGGGTTCGAACCCGGCCTCCGCTGAACTGCCAAACAGAAAAATAGCCGGGCGTTGTGGAGGGCGCCTGTAGTCCCAGTTACTTAGGAGGCTGAGGCAAGAGAATCACCTAAGCGCAGGAGTTGGAGATTGCTGTGAGCTGTGTGACGCCACGGCACTCTACGGAGGGAGATAAAGTGAGACTCTGTCTCTACAAAAAGAAAAAAAAAATAGTTTCTTGGAACCAATTTTGTTATATTTGGGCTTAATTTTGTTCTCATCCAAATGTGCATTTTCTGACTGAATAGAAGCTTTGTTATGTAATTTTTTTTTTTTTTGTAGAGGCAGAGTCTCACTGTATCGCCCTCAGTAGAGTGCTGTGGCGTTACACAGCTCACAGCAACCTCCAACTCCTGGGCTTAGGCGATTCTCCTGCCTCCGCCTCTGGAGTAGCTGGGACCACAGGTGCCCGCCACAACGCCCGGCTATTTTTTTGTTGCAGTTCAGCTGGGGCTGGGTTTGAACCTGCCACCCTCAGTATATGGGGCCTGCGCCTTACTGACTGAGCCACAGGCGCCGCCCCCTTTGTTATGTAATTTAATAATAAATTACAAATCTACACAAAATAGAGTGCATAGTTAGATTTAAATTTCAGAGAAACAATGAATAACTTTGAGTACAGTCATCCCTTGGTATCCACGGGGCAGCCTGGCTCTTTCTGAGAATGAAGTTTTCATTTTTTGTAGGGTTCAAAACTAACATTTAGTTCTTTATTCCAATTACGAAAGCAGTATGTTTGTTTAGAAAATAAGTAAAATGGAAAAAGAAAGAACAAAAATCACCCACATTTTTATTAGCCAAAGGTCATTTATGGTCCCTGATAATAGAGACAAGATAGAGAGGATCTGAATAATGATGATAAACGATGAGGGAATGAGAAGGTATTTCAAACCATCAACTCACTTTGGTTTCTTTTTCCCTAATAACTTTATTGGTACATTAGGTTCTAGAAAACCTGGATTCTTGGTTTTGCTTTTGTTAAACACTGGTTCTGGGACCTTCCAGACTCTCTTTGCTAGGTCTCCTTGCTCATGCCCCTAGGATTGTTTTTATCCTTATGTAGAAAACGAAAGATTGGACTGAGCATATTTGTGGGTGTTAAAAACCCAGATACCTGGTTCTAACCTAGCTGAAGGAGTCGAAAATCTCAGCGGTGGGGGTGGGGTGAATGGGTGGACCTGGGAATTTGTTTCCCAAGGTGCCTACACTGGGAAGCAGATGATTGGTGCTCTCTGAGCACTGAGGACCAGCTGAGCACCTAGTCCCTGCTGAAACAGACCTCAGAGTCAAGGTTCCACATTCAGCTTTAACAGAAGGAGGAAGAGGAATAACCCTATCAAGGGAGGCACATGTCCCTGGAAACCACCTTTCTGGGTATTCAACTTAGTCCTGGGAGTGGGGCTTTCCTTCTCGCCTGTCTCCTTACTTACCTGTAGGCGCCCAGGTTGATGCAGCTTATCCCCAGATTGTACCGGGACCTGATGAAGCCGGGCTGAATCTCCAGAGCTCGCGTGTAGGCCTCCACGGCTTCCTCGCTGCGGTCTCCGTTGGCCAGGGTCGCCCCGAGACGGTTCCACAGTGAATAGTCCTGGTGACAAAAATGGAGCTCCCTAAACCAGCACACACCACAGTAACAGAATGTTCCCACATTTCTCTGTAGAGGAAGGGAGGTGGCTAAAAATATTTCTAGTGCTCCTGGATGGACCCTGCAGAGGTGAATTACTCAAAAATCTTTATGGTGAACTTTGTGAAATGACTTTCATTCATCAAAGAACAGTTACCCTTTGACGCTGTCATGGAATTAATGTTTCTATTTTAGGTATTCCGGTATTGACAGCCACAGTAGCACATCATTAGTATCAGTCATTTTTTTTTTTTTGAGACAGAGCCTCAAGCTGTCACCCTGGGTAGAGTGCTGTGGCATCACAGCTCACAGCAACCTCCAGTTCCTGGGCTCAAGTGAGTCTCCTGCCTCCGCCTCCGCCTCCCAAGTAGCTGGGACTACAGGTGTCTGCCACAACGCCCAGCCATTTTTTGGTTGCAGCCGTCATTGTTGCTTGGCCGGCCCAGGCTGGATTTGAACCCGCCAGCTCAGGTGTACGTGGCTGGCGCCTTAGCCCGCTGAGCCACAGGCGTCGAGCAGGTATCAGTCATTTTAAACCATTGAAAGCAGGGAAATAAAGTGTGGAAGAAATACAGAGAGTGTGTGGGTCACAGAGAACTGTGTGGTTGATTGCCGTACTGTTCTGTCTTACCTCTGGCCGAACAGTTAAGGCAGCATTAAATGCATCTATTGCTCGATTAAATTCTCCACTCAGGTGGAACAGCACCCCTAGGCCTGTCTGCAGGTCCGGGTCAATCATATCTCCGTTTTGGTGGGCAGCTTCCAGATACAATTCCTTTACTCCTTCCAGAACAGAGCTACAATAGAAAAAAATTAGATTCATAATATGAACGTTCTCAAGATGATTTCCTATTAAATCTCTTGACTATAGGCTGGGTGTGGTGGCTTACACCTATAATCCCAGCACTCTAGGAGGCTGAGATAACAGGATCACATGAGCCCAGAAGTTTGAGGGTACTGTGAGCTATCCACAGCACTCTACCCAGGGTAATAAAGTGAGAGTCTGTCTCAAAAAAATTAAAAATAAATAAATAAATAAATCTCTTGAATCTATTTCAAGAAGTGTCTTCATAGCAGACCAGAGAATTTTGTTTATAATAGCTTAAAGGGAGGACTTGTATTACTGAATGTTAAAAAAAAAAAATTGGCTTATTTTCATTAAATACTTTTCTGTAGTGCAGAATTCATAGGAAGAGAGTTGTTTTGGTCCTCTGAGCATTAATGGGCAAAATCCACAGCTCAGTGTCCAAGGCCTCAATGAGAAAAGATTTAACAGCAGGATTTACTGCTGACAGAAAATAAGATTTCTAGAAGACAGGATTGTCATTTTCCCCATTCCTAATTCTCAAACTTATAAAACATGGAGCATCAGTACTTATTATACTTTAGGCAAAGTCCAAGTCACTTGGCTTTAAAATGTGGTGCTCAGATAAGTGTGAGTGCCCATAACGTAGAGCATGTGTGGAAAGCCTGGCCTGGGTCTCGGTGTCAACCTCTCTAATCCGTGCAGCAGAGTGCTGCCCTACAGGCCGTCCCGGAGTGAGCGGCAGCTACCTGAAGCTCATTCATTACCCTGACGGTGCCTAATTGTGTACGTAGGGTTTACTGTGGGCTGTGATAGAATGAGAAAGAGACCTGTCAACTGGGGACTTAGACATCCGCCGGGTCAGGCCTGGAGATCCCTTCTTGCTCTTCACAAGGTATTTGTACTTAGGATTTTGCTTAATCCAATTCTTCAGAGCGTCACAGGCATCCTGCTGGTGGCCGGTGTTAGTGTAACTCACAGCCAAAGCCATCAAAGCTTTCAGGTTGTTGGGCTGTAATTCTAAGCACCTGAAAGGAGGAAAGAAAAGCCAATTTCAGATGGGTTTGGAGCCAGATAGCTCTTTAGAAAATTTGAGGTTTTTATTAATTAAATGTTGTAAAATAATTGTTAGGTTTGTTTATTTCAAGTACCTGGAAAACACCCTATTTATCCACATGAAAACTGGAACTTAAGCAGAATTTTAAAAATCCTGATGACTGCCAGGTTTTAGCATTTTTAATAAATGGTTTTAAAACTATAAGAATTATAGCTTATCCTGCACATAATTTGTTAGTAGTTAATCTAATGAGAGATAGGGATATCATTATTTTAATGCCACTCTAATACAGTAGAACCTCTGTAAGTTGACCACCCAAGGGATTGTAACAAACTGGTCAAAACAAAGAACTAGGCCTACTGTACTAATACGTGTGGTGCATGTATCATATCTGGTTTAGGAAAATTAGGTCAACATAGGGAGGTGGTCAATGAGGGAGGTTCTACTGTATAATAAATGTACCCTATCCCCAAAGAGAAGTGACTTGTAATTGGACATCTAGAGATGAAAACTTGCGTAGTATTTTGCAAAGGAGGGGGATGTTCCTGTATTTCTAAATTACTGATGTGGGTTTATAGCTGTTCCCCCTCATTCTATTTCACTGGCCTCTAGCAAGGGCTTTTCAAATGTTGAAGTGCATGTGAATAATATGGGAATCTTGTTAAAGCTGCACTCTGGTACAGGAGGCCTGGTTGTGTGTGGTGGGGGTGGCTGTGCAGGTATGACAAGCTCCCAGGTGACGATG
This sequence comes from Perodicticus potto, assembly GCA_963574655.1. Lineage (NCBI taxonomy): Eukaryota > Metazoa > Chordata > Mammalia > Primates > Lorisidae > Perodicticus > Perodicticus potto. The sequence goes on along the minus strand of CAUYRH010015394.1, from coordinate 24,135 downwards.
TGACACAGGCCCTGGATAAGACAATCCCTGACACTTCTCTGTGGTGATCCTAATCTCCCACCTGGCACCAGGCAGAGATCTTCTTAATGCTAGATGTACATTACAAACACCTGGGGGGAGTGTGTAAACTATATAATGCTTGGCCCCCAGCTCAGACCCCATAATCGTAATTCTAGTGCATGCCTGGAAATTTTAAAAATATGATTTTATTATGCCTGTGTGAGCAGGTTTGAGAAGCCCTAACACAAAGCTCTAAACTTTGAGGTAGGAGATGAGGGTGTGAGTTCTGTCTCTGTTACATACTATCTATGTGACCCTGACCTTCTCTGAATCCCCAATTCTCTCATCTATAGGAAAAGGCAGGATGATACCCCAGGCATTGTTACATTAATCTTGAAATTTATGATTCCAAGATTGCAAAGCCCTATATTCTAAGGGTCTGGAGTCCTGACATTCTAAGATTCTAAAACTCTGGGATTTATCCACTTACACAGAGATTATATTCATATATATTCACATATATATATATACACACATACATATATAATGTATGGAATATATATACATGTGTACATATATTTTGTTCCTATACAATATATTGAAAGTATTTACAAAAAAGGACAGGGAAGTAGGAGTTATTTGATAAAGGTTATTTTTCCATATTTAAACAGGAGATCTAATAAAGTAGAATGTGTTACACCTACCCACTGTTTCCACCCTTCGCCCGCAAAGTATTCTAGATCTTTAGTTAGTATTTTTCATGTTTTTCCTGAAGAAACCTTCTAGATGCTGCAGAAGGCTGGAGAGTTAAAAGTAACTGCTTATGTAATGAGTCCATTTTGTGCTGCTTAAAGACTTTCTTTGCTGCCAGTGAATGTCAACTGACTTGCAGACAGCGGAACACTGTGATCAAGGAGCAGCACCTCATGGCAGGCTGTTTCCCAGAGCTACGAGTGAATGATACGCAGTATTTTGGCACTTATCCTGGCTGCGTTTTTTACTCTGCACTTCACTAAAAATCAACAGGCAAATGTGAAACTCAGAAGTCCATTAACAAGTGTCCCCTAGGCCCACAATTTTTGCACGTAATTTACCTCTGGAGGGCGACAATAGCTGCTTGTTCGTTTTCATTCTCTGCCTGGGTTACCCCAAGGAACTGCCATGCCTAGGGAACAACAGCTGGTGTTAGTATTGCAAGGTAAAGTGGAATTACTCACGTGCTCTGAGTTGGTTACGTGTGATGGATCCCCTATGCTGAGTAACCTGTCTCAGATGCGAGGACTTTGCAAAAGAGAAAAATATCACATGGGTTTCTTCATCCAAACTCTCTTGAAGTGTCTGGGTCAAGAGCCTCTGTCATTATTTCCAAACTCTTTCAGTATTTATCCTTTCCTATAACCCAGGGCTAGGGAAACCTCTGAATTTCTGGGATTTCATGATATTCTGTATCTCAAAACCAAAAGGTAAATATCTAAAACTATACAATCCTGAGGAAAAGGGGTGGAAAAATAATCTAAAAATGTAGCTGAATAGTCTAAAGTTTGCAATAAACAATTTCAAGAGGTACAACATAAAATTAGCTGGTGTACATGAAAATCAAACAGGAGAGTTCACAGGAAATTTAGGAACTAGAAAAAAATTCTAACCTACAATTTGTTTACCCCTTTAATGTAATCACTGTCAAAATGTATAAAACAGATATAAAAACAATCATAATGTATGTAGAATTTTATAATCTTCATTTATAATTTTGCTATATCTCAAGCATTTTTTTCATGTTTTTACAAAATCCTCAAATCCTCATAATTTTTAATTTTGTTGGATGGACATCCCGTTATTTATTCAACCAATTCTCTTATTCTAAGGTTCTTTGCAATCCTTCACTATTGTAAATGATATGAAGAACTTCTTTAAGCAGATAACTTTTTTATATTGAGAATTAAGTTTCAATATAATACATTTCTATCTATATGCTCGTAAGGATGATAATTCTCATATATGCTCGTAAGGATGATAATTCTCATACCATTACAAGAGCGATACACATGAACAAAATCTCTCATTACACACTTTGTCTTCAAGCTAGCTGGGGTTGGGGGTGTACCACAGTCTTAGGGATTTAACAATATCTGGGCAGTATCTAACTCTCCCAGCCCTAAAATCAATGCTATGGACATTTCAAAGAAAACTCTGTGAAAGCACATCCTAAAGTGCCATTAAAATTGTATTAGCTTTCTCTGTTGTGGATTATTATCACACACGCCTTCTTTGTTTCTTTTCTTTTTTAAACAGAATCTCATTCTGTTGAAGGCCATGGAGTCGTAGCTCACAGCAACCTCAAACTCTTGGGCTCAAGCAATCCTTTTACCTCAGTTTCCCGAGTAGCTGGGACTACAGGCGCCCACCACACGTCTGGCTATTTTTTAGAGACTTGGTCGTGCTCTTGCTCAGGTTGGTCTCGAACTCCTGAGCTCAGGCAATCTGCCCGCCTTGGCCTCTCAGAGTGCTAGGATTACAGGCGTGAGCCACCATGCCTGGCCACGTATGCCTTCTACACTCATAAAAATACTCGGGCGGCACCTATGGCTAAGTGGGTAGGGTGCTAGCCCCATATACTGAGGGTGGCGGGTTTGAACACAGCCCTGGCCAAACTGCAATAAAAAATAGCCAGGTGTTGTGGCGAGTGCCTATAGTTCCAGCTCCTCGGGAAGGCTAAGGCAAGAGAATCGCCTAAATCCAGGAGTTGGAAGTTGATGTGAGCTGTGATGCCAGAGCATTCTACCAAGGGTGATAAAGTGAGGCTGTCTCTAAAAACAAAACAAAACAAAACAAAAACTCATTATTTCCCCCCAGAATATCATTCTTTTTAACATTTTAAATGTACATAAGGCAGCCTCTATTTTGATTTCACCTTCCATGCTTCTTAAGAAAAAGTTCATGAAACAGTCTTTCTCTGGGAACTTCCTAGCTTTTGGCCATGGTGTTATTTTTACTGTCTGCAGTGTTAATACCTTAGTTTTGAATTCTCCATAGATTCAGAAGCACTGGATCCTTGCCTGAGATCCATTAGTCACCAGTGGCCCTAATTTTCTCATTTATGAACCTGATATTTGGGACAATAATATGTGTGGATGTGTGTGTAGGTATGTATTTTAACCTCCCAGGGTGGTTGTATTAAATAATATACATGAAAACACCTTGTAAAATACATAGTGTTTATAAATGTAAGATTACATTAATATTATTTTGGGGAAGATAGCCTATAGTTTTCTATTAATGTAATGATTTTCTCTTCTATAACAAATCATTTAATCAATCAATCTATCTGTTTTTTTAACAAGTCCAGGTCTCAGTTCCATCCCATTTGACCAACAAGGCATTAGGAGTGTTAACTAGTGATCTGTTTTCTCATTCTTATATACAACCAGTAATAATGATGAAGGCTATAATACTGATGTGCCAGGCACTGTGTTGAACATTTTATTTGTACTAACTAATTAAATCCTCACAACACCCAATGAAAGAGTTACTAGTATGATTTTCATTTTACAGATGAGGAAACTGAAACTCAAAGGGTTTAAATGACTTGTCCCAGGTCCTCTGGCTAACAGGTAGAGCAGAAATTTAAACCCATGCAGTCAGGACAGCAGAACCTGGAACCTTAACCACGATTATCTAGATTGTATTCACAGCACCATATATACCTGTCCCTAAAATTTCTGCAAATTCCTCTGGGAATATCTCTTATAAAATGATTCCTGAAAATTACTCACAAAGTGAAAAAAGAAGCCTTTATACTGCCAGTAGCTTATTACAGGCCCTCAGAGGTTCTGAAACTTTGTGGAATAAGGACTACAGAAGATCTTTGCTAGTCTCCCGGCCTCTGTCTCCAAGCACCCTTCTCATCTCCGAGAGTTTCTTCTAACATACAACCTGTTGGCACGCCTGCCCCAGGATAGTCCCCTGTGGTTTCCCAAGGCTTCTAGGTTAAACTCAAACTCTTGCCTATTTCTCCTTGCCGCATCACCACCATTCTGTCCTCCCCTCTGCCTGACAGGAGGTTTCCTGCCCCTCTGCTTACCACGTGCCATTCCTTCTTATCAATAACTCACTCCCCTGTGGTCTTCCATCCTCCCTCCCTCAAAACTCAGCTTTGGATTCTCTGGCACAGGAACTCTGGCTTAAGCCCCTCTCTCCTAGCCTCCTGTGTGACGCTGACATTACCTTATGATCCTGCTCTCATTGATTTGCTTATCTCCCCAGATAGACCACAAACATGTCTCTTAACTGTTACATTTTTCCAGTTTTTCAATATTTTAAGCCAGGACCTGGTGTGATTTTGGGGACATAGTATGTGCTCAGCAAATGTTGAGACAGTAAAACAAGGACAATATATGGTATAACTTGAGACCCAGACACGTTGCCTCCTAAAAAGTACTGATGAACCTTCAGGTCGGTAATTTTGCCTTTTCATTTCCTGTCCCTAATCTTTATTTCTGGGCACTACAGGCACTGCCCATTAGGAAGCTGGCTAGAAAACATGTACCTATTTATAACTTCAAACAAATAGACCAAGCTAGGTTAACACCTTTGGAAACCATTAACTGATGAGAAGCCACCTAGCATAGCTCTGTGTCACCCTCTGTCCCTCCTTAGTACATGCAGCCACTTTCTGAGTCTGGCAGAATGAAGGAAGGTGACACCTCTGCATCTCCAGGGTCCTGAAGAATCGCTGCTTCCATGAATAGGATGGTGACAGGCAGGTCCCCTTCCTTCAGCCTTTTCAAGCCTTCTTCAAATGCTCCAGGCCAGTCCTTGAAAGGGTTTTCAGTGTGGAAGTAATATCCCTGCAACACGATTAGGGCCAGTATGGGATTTGGCGATTTATCTTTTCATTCTAAAACTCAGGTAATTGAAAAACTTATGTCATCTCCCTATCCCAATTACCCAATGAAAATGTCAAACTTATACCCCGCCCCCAACAGCTCTTGGCGCCAAAGCAGTAACTCCTTATTGGCTATTCTACCATCCCGGCACCTCCCCTAACTGACACTATATAAAGGTGCACATTTCTTTTCCCTCTTTCTTTTTCATCTCTCCTCCACGGTGCTATTCTGAGGAACCTCTCACCAATAAAGACCTTTCGTACAAGCCTTGGTGGTCTGAAATATCTCTGCCGGTCGAGTGCGCCTTTCACTCAGAAGTTCTCCTTAAATTTTAATTAATCATTTCAATTATTTGATATATTTAATTTAAATTAAATTTAAATTTCTGTTTTACCTTATTATAAATATAGTACATTTCTATTGTATACATTTTAGAGAATACTGAATAATATAAAAAGAAACAGAAAATTACCCCAAAATGCTGCAACCTAAATATTTGCACTGCGAATATTTTGGAGTTTTTTCTCTCACTTTTGTTATTCTTTTTGTTTCAACCATTTCCTGTCAAGATTTTAAAAATACTGAAATCTTTATACATATTTTTGCTATGTGCTGCCAGTGACACCCCTGCAATGTTAACACCATGTACTGTACATCTGTTTATGTGCTGTGGCCTCTTGGACAGCTACAGACCATTGTAATGTCTAAGTTTTTGTTTTTTTCCTCCAACCCCAAAGCAGTTTTGGCCCCATTGGAAACCATGTTGCCCCTGTTGAGAATACATGTTTTAAAGTTACAGGGGTTTCCTGTGCCTTGGTGTCTCCTTCACTTTACACTTGGGACTAAATGTGGAACCCCCATTTCCTATGCCTAGGTCAGTTTCTTGTGAATTTCCTAGGCCTGAATTCCATGGATGGACTGTGTCCATTCACTGATACACTCATTCACCTTGCCCCTAGTGGAAGGGACTGTATTCATTCGTTTCCTGGCCAAGGAACCCATACACCTATATATACCCTGAGGCTAGAGGACCGGGAGAGGAACAGAGAGAGAATCTCTCTCCCCACTTGAAATCTCTCCCTCTACCAGGAGCTTTGGTGTTTTCTGTATTCTTTTCTGTAAATCAATTCTGTCTGACCATGGAGAGGTGGGGGGGGCGGAAAGAATGTAATGAAGAATAATAAAATACATGTATTTAAAAATTAAAAAAATAAAAAGAATGCTATGGCCTCAACCTAGCTCACAGCAACCTCAAACTTCCTGGGCTCAAGCGATACTCCTGCCTCAGCCTCCCGAGTAGCTGGGGTCTTGCTCTCATTCAGGCTGGTCTTGAACTCCTGAGCTCAACTGATCCTCCCACATCAGCCTCCTAGAGTGCTAGGATTATAAGCAGAAATCATCACTGCCTGGGTTTTACACAAAGCTTTACTCCTTTATGCTACTATAAATTTAAAAATCTTTGCATGTAATCCCAGCACTGTGGAAGGATTGCTTGAGGCCAGGAGCTCCAGACCAGCCTGGAAGAAACACTGGGACCCCATTTCTATTAAACACTGGGAAACACTGAGACCCCATTTATATTAAAAAAAAAAAGGGTGGGGGGCTTGGTACCTGTAGTTCAGCGGCTACGGCACCAGCCACATACACTGTAGCTGGAGGGTTCAAATCCAGCCCAGACCTGCCAAACAACGACAACTAAAACCAAAAAATAGCTGGATGTTGTGGCGGGCACCTATACTCCCAGCTACTTGGGAGGCTGAGGCAAAAGAATGGCTTAAGCCCAAGAGTTTGAGGTTGCTGTGAGCTGTGACGCCACTGCACTCTACCAAGGGTGACATAGTGAGACTCCGTCTCAAAAAAAAAAAAAAAAAAAAAAGAAAATTAGCTGGGTGTGGTAGTGTATACCTGCAGTCGAAGCTATTCAAGAAGCTGAGGCAAGAAGATTGCTTGAGCCAAGTGTCTAAGTAAGGCTGCTGTGAGCCATGATGCCACAGTACTCTACCCAGGATAACACAGTGAGACTCTGTCCCCCAAAACAAACAACTACAAAGAAAACTACAGACTACTACTAAAAAAGATCTAAATAAATAGACATTTCATATTCAAGGATTGGAAGACTTGATATTGTTTTGTAGCAATGGCAATTCTTACAAAATTGATCCATTAATTCAACACAATCACTATCAAAATACTAGCAAGAATTTTCTCTTTTTTTCTTATCGAGACAAAGTCTCATTTTATCGCCCCTGGTAAAGTGCTACGGCGCCACACAGCTCACAGCAACCTCCAACTCCTGGGCTTAGGCGATTCTCTTACCTCAGCCTCCCGAGTAGCTGGGACTACAGGTGCCTGCCACAACACCCAGCTATTTTTCTGTTTTGTAGTTTGGCTGAGGCTGGGTTTGAACCTGCCACCTTCGGTATATGGGGCTGGCACCCTACTCCTTTGAGCCATAGGTGCCGCCACAAGAATTTTATTTATTTATTTTTATTTTTTTTGAGACAGAGCCTCAAGCTATCACCCTGGATAGAGTGCCGTGGCACCACAGCTCACAGCAACCTCCAATTCCTGAACCATAGCTCAGAGCAACCTCCAATTCCTCAGCTCAAGAAAGTCTCCTGCCTCTGTCTCCCATGTAGCTGGGACTACAGGCACCCACCACAACACCCGGCCATTTTTTGGTTGCAGCTGTCGTTGTTTGGCGGGTCTGGGCTGGATTCAAACCTGTCAGCTCAGGTGTATGTGGCTGGCGCCTTAGCCTGTTGAGCCATAGGCGCCGAGCCTGTTTATTTATTTTTTGAGACAGAGTCTCACTATATCATCCTCGGTAGAGTGCTGTGGCATCACAGCTCTCAGCAACCTCAAACTCTTGGGCTTAAGTGATTTTCTTGCCTCAGCCTCCCAAGTAGCTGTGACTATTGGCACCTGCCACAATGCCTGGCTATTTTTCATTGTTGTAGTTGTCATTGTCAACTCAGGTCGGGTTTGAATCCATCTGCCTTGGTGTATGTGGCCAGCGCCCTAACCACTGAACACCTAGCAAGAGTTTAAAAAAAAAACAGAAATTGACAAGCTAATTTTTTTTTTTAAATGGCTGTTTTTTTTTGTTGTTGTTGCCCTCTGTAGAGTGTCATGGTGTCAGTGCACAACAACCTCAAACTCTTGGGCTCAAGCAATTCTCTTGTCTCAGCCTCCTGAGTAGCTGGGTCTACATACGCCTGCCACAGTGCCTGGCTATTTTTTGGTTGCAGTTGTCATTATTGTTTAGCAGCCTGGACTGGGCTCAAACCCGCCAGCCTTGGTATATGTGGCCGGCGCCCTATTCACTGAGTTATAGGTGCCGCCAACACTGACTATCTTCTAGAGATGAGGTCTCATTCTGGCTCAGGCTGGTCTTGAACCTGTGAACTCAGGCAATCCACCCACCTCAGTCTCCCAAGTGATAGGATTACAGGTGTGAGCCATTGCGCCTGGCTTGACAAGTTGATTTTAAAATTTGTAAGAAAAATGCAAAGGCTCTAAGAGGATGATCAAAACAATCTGGACAAAGGACAGAGTTGGAACACTTAATATCCCAGATATTTTTTTTTTTTTTTTTTGAGACAGTCTCATTATGTTGCCCTTGGTAGAGTGCCTATGACCACTCTGGGGCTTGACACTGTAGCTCAGTGGTTAGGGCACCAGCCACATACACTGGGGCTGGCGGGTTTGAACTTGATCCGGGCCTGCTAAACAACAATGACAACTACAACAAAAAAAAATAGCCAGGTGTTGTGGCGGACACCTGTATTCCCAGTTACTTGGGAGGCTGAGGCAAGAGAACTACTTAAGCCCAAGAGTTTGAGGCTGCTGTGAGCTGTGATGCCACTGCACTCTATTGAGGGAGACACAGAGAGACTGTCTCAAAAAAAAAAATACTAGCACTCTGGGAGGCCAAGGTGGGAGCATCTCTTGAGTTCAGGAGCTCCAGATCAACCTGAGAAAGAGTGAAACCCCCATCTCTATCAAAAATAGAAAAAATTAGTCGTGTTGTGATGGATGTCTATAGTCCCAGCTACTGGGGAGGCTGAGGCAGGAGGATTGTTTACTTGAACCCAGAGATCTGAGGCTGCTTGCTGTAAGCTAGGTTGAAGCCACGGCACTCTAGCTTGGGCAACAGAGTGAGACTCTATCTCAAAAAACAAACAAGAATAAAACACTTGTGGGTCGGGCGCAGTGGCTCATGCCTATAATCCTTGCACTCTGGAGGCCAAGACCAACCTGAGCAAAAGCGAGACCCATCTCTACTAAAAACAGAAAAATTAGCCGGGTGTGGTGCTAAGTGTCTATAGTCCCAGCTATTTGGGAGGCTGAGGCAAGAGGATCGCTTGAGCCCAGGGGTTAGAGTTTGCTGTGAGATATGATGCTATGGCACTCTACCCTGGGGCAACAGAGTGAGACTCTGTCCCCCAAAAAAAAGAAAAACAAAAAACTAGCTGGGCACATGGTTGGCACCGATAGTCCCATCTATTTAGGAGGCTGAGGTTAAGAGGCTCACTTGAGCCCAAGAGTTTTGAGGTTGCTGTGAGCTATGATGATGCCATGGCGCTCTACCTAGGGTCAAAAAAAGAAAAACAGGTATTGTGTAGGAAATGAAAAGACAAGTAACAATATGAGAGGAATTATTTGTAAATCATCTAATAAAGGACTTGTACCCAGAATATACAAACACAACTCAGTAATACCAAAATAACCTATTAATTACAGTAGCTGTTGTATAAATTCTTCGGGATTTTGTATGCAATAGCATTATCTACAAAAACAGTTTTATTTTCTTGTCAAAACAAAAAAAGACAAACAGCCCAATTTCTTTCTTTCTTTCTTTCTTTTTTTTTGAGACAGAGCCTCAAGCTGTCACCCTGGATAGAGTGCTGTGGCACACAGCTCACAACAACCTCCAATTCCTCAGCTCAAGCAAGTTTCTTGTCTCCGCCTCCCAAGTAGCTGGGACTACAGGCGCCGGCCACAATGCCCGGCCATTTTTTGGTTGCAGCTGGCAACTGTTTGACTGGCCCAGGCTGGATTAGAACCCGCCAGCTCAGGTGTACGTGGCTGGTGCCTTAGCCCGTTGAGCCACAGGCGCCAAGCCAAACAGCCCAATTTCAAAATGGGCAAAAGATTTTGGATATTTCACCAAAGAAGGTATAGAAATACACATGAGAAGGTGCTCGATATCACTAATATTTAGGAAACCAAAATGAGGTAACACCACATACCCACTAGAATGGCTCTAATAAAAATATGTAAGACAATAAGGGGATGGCAAGGATACAGAGAAACTGAAACCCTAATACACTGATGGTAGAAATGTAAATGGTGAAGCCATTTGTGAACAGTTTGACACTTCCTCAAAATGTTTAAGTTATCATAGGACATAGCAATTCCTCTTCTGGTGATATACTCAAGAAATAAAACATATGTCCACATGAAAACTTGCACATGAATGTTCATCGCTGCGCTATTCACAAGAGCTCCAAACTGGAAACATTCCAAATGTCTACAACTAATGATCAGATAAACAAAATGTGATATATTCATACAATGAAATTCCATTTAGCAATACATAGGAATGAAGTACTAACATCATTACGAATTGGCTGAACATCAAAAACCTGCCAACAGCAGCCAAACTCCAAATTGTGTGATTCTATTTGTGTGCAATGTCTAGAAAAGGTAAGTATAGAAAGAGAAAACAGATAAGTGGCTGCACTGAAGGTGATAACAGGAAAAAATACAGTGAATAGTATTTAATGTTGGAGGTATCCACCCAGAGCTCATATAAACATGAGGGAAATGAACTGGGTCATAAGAGTGACACTATACACTCATAAACATTAAGCCGACACTTAACTTTTCACAGCAGTTGCTTCAGAGCAGCTGTGTTCTCTGCTTCAAGGACCAGGGCATGTTTGACCCTGTCCCCCAAGGCTAAAGGTCATTTCCTTTTTGTATATCCCTAATTCTTGGACATTTCTCTTCACTGTATCCCATACATTACACTGGAACGGTTTTGGTGTCTAATGGGCAAGGAGAGTGTATCTTCCTCATCTTTGAGCTCTAATGCCCAGTCAGTTCTAGAAACAGAGCAGGCATCTGTGAATGTTTATCAACTTAATGAAAGGAAAATTGAGGCAGGGAAAGGAAATTTTGTACTAAGTAAGTTTGAAAGGAGACAAGAGCCCAGAAATAGTATACCTATTAATGTAGGAGTATGGCTAGACTTGTTTTTAAACTGGAGAAGTATACACCAGGTTATAGGTCTGTGTAAAAACCAAAATTTAAATATAGCTTCCTTGGATATGGTAAAAAATTCAATTTTATCTGGGGCAGTCAATCCACAACTTATTAAACTTCCTAAGATAGTTTGTTCAGCAAGCAGAGCACTAGAGAAATCTTATTTTTTTGCAAATACTTGACAGGATTAGAACAAAAGCCCAGGTATAGTTTTTGTATATACGGGTTAAGGCTGAGTAGCTAGCCCTGTACAGGACCGCAAAGGTCAGGCCAAGCAGGTCAGGACAGCTCTTTTCATCCTTCTCTTTTCTATCTCCCATCTTACCCAGTCTCAAGTCAAACGCAGGGCAAGCTGGGGAGCTTCAGCTCAGAAATGAACAGATGATCCCTGATGTGGCCTGGTACACACTGTTCTCTACAACTTCAGATCAAGGGTGAGATACAAAGACGCTAGAGTCAAAGCACTACAGGCATGGGGCACATATGATATAGTCTTGGGGCCACATGTAGCCTTCTGGATCCTTGAGTGTGGCCTTCTGACTGAATCCAAACTTCACAAAATTTGGTCTGTAAAGTCTGGATTCTATCCAAGAGTCACACCTGGGGATCTGGACGGCCAAATGTGGCCTTGAGGCCGCAGGTTCCCCACCCCACCAACCAGTTTCTCAGATTCCTGGCTCCCATCTTAGAACAGGGACACAGCAAGTAGAGGTCAGACACCTAGAAACGGGGGTAAGGAGAAGGTCTTCTAGAGCCCTGCGAAGTGTAGGGCTTGAGAGAAGGGAGGCAAGCGACACCAGGGGAGAAAGTCAGGAAGACGGCAAGGAGTCGGGAAGAAATGGTGAGGGGTACTTAGCTTGGTGAAGACTGACTCTGTTGCCCTCCGAAAGAGCCTGAATAGGGATTACAGTCTTCGACTTTGGGAAAAACTGCTCTCTAGTTAGATCAGGAATGAGGGGTAAAAAAAATGTGGGGTCTAAGCGTGAGTGACCCTTGACCCTTTGAGCGCTAGGGTCCAGATTCTTCGTGTGCCTGGGCCCTGATGCTGAGCAGAGTCCAGGAGTCCCGCACTGGGAAAGGAGGCGGACCAGGTGCCAGGGGGTGTGACCGAAGGCTGGGGGCCGATCCACGAGCTAGGCCGGAGCTTCCGCCACCCCCCGCGAGCCGAGCGGGCAGGTGAGGGGCTTCCTCCTGTGAAGCCCCCGGACTCACCTTCCTCCCTCCCCACCGGCTGGGCAGCGGACACGGCTTCCCAGAGGCGGCGCGCCCTCTCGCGGTCGAAGCGCACCCCGTCCGGCTCCCGGCCCTCCCGCTCCTCGGAGCTGTTGTATGGCCCGGCCCCTCCGCCGTCCGCGGTCTCCACTGTGGACGGCCTCAACGTGGGACGCTCCATCTTCCCCGCAAACCCTGACCGATCGAGAGCGGCTCTTGCGCCTTGGTATCGCGAGATGGGGGGTTGGGGGGGAAGGTGTGGAAGGAAACTTGGCCCAGCTAGGAAATCTCGCGAGGTTTGGGTGCTGCCGACTGCGTTAAGGTGCGGACCCTGGAGCTAATTTTTGGGGGCGTGTGTGTGCGCGCGCGCGCGTTGCATGGTGCGGACTCTGGAGCTAATTTGCGTGTGTGTGTGTGTTGCATGGTTGCATGGTGCAGACTCTGGAGCTAATTTGTGTGTGTGTGTGTGTGTTGCATGGTTGCATGGTGCAGACTCTGGAGCTAATTTGTGTGTGTGTGTTGCATGGTTGCATGGTGCAGACTCTGGAGCTAATTTGTGTGTGTGTGTGTGTTGCATGGTGCGGACCCTGGAGCTAATTTTTTTTGGGGGGGGGCGTGTGTGTGTGTTGCCGACTGCGTTATGGTGCGGACCTTGGAGCTAATTGTTTTTTTTTTTTTGGTGTGTGTGTTAGCTGTGCGACTTGGGAGCATGTGTTGTGGGTTCGAAAACCGGAGGCAGAATCCCCAGCAGCCCCATCCTCCCGAACGGGTTAGAGCAGTGCTTGGCTCAAGGTTCTGACTTTGCTCATGTTCAGCTTTGGACACGTCCCTTTTTGTTCTGCTACGTGGGAATATTTCCCCCATTTCATCGGTAGGGAAACAGGTCCAGGACTTGGAAATAATTCAAAGAGTTCACTACTGGTAAATGGTAGAGCTGGGATTCCATATTACTGCTAGTAATGGAATTTGTTGAGTTCCAGGTGCCAGCTCCCATCTCAGATCTTCCCCTTGACTTTAGAACTACGTATCCAATTTCCTGTTCAATTCTGCTTGGATGTCTAACATACTTCTTCCAAGTAACTGTCAACCCCCAAATTTTAACTACCAATCCTAGTATTTGGAAGCCACCATTCCTTGCCTAGGTTACTGTATTAAATAGCAGCATCCTTCTTGATCCCTTTCCTTGCCCTACAGATATTCCCAGCACAAAAGTTCCAAGGATCTCGATCATGACGTTGACCAACGGGAGCGGAATTATAGAGAAAACACCAGCACACTGAATTCAAATTAGGTATGGGGTCCTTTATTGGCTAGCTGACTGAGACAGATTCATCACAGAAGAAGGGTTTTTTTAATATCGTTTTTCAGTTGAGGGGGGAGAGAGGTAAGTGGGATCTTCTGCAAGGTTAGATTTACAGGGTTGGGGTGTATGGTTAGTTACCAGGGGAACCGAGGATAGGAATGCGGTTTTACATGGGTCTGCTGTGACTCTGACAGGGCTAATCCCCTGTCTGTGCAGGATATGTTTGTTTAACAGCCCATTTCTGCAAGGCCTACGTGCTGAAAGGGAGGAGAAAAGAAAGTGCAAATTGGGGTTCGTTTGGTCTCTCAATGACACTCCAGTTCTCAAATGTTGCAGCTGCTTCCCATCTCAATCTTAGTAGCAGCCAAAGTCTTTACTTTGACCAATGAGGCTCTATACCAGTGGTTCTCAACCTTCTAATGGTACAACCCTTTAATTAATACAGTTCCTCATGTTGTGGTGACCCCCAACCATAAAATTATTTTCGTTGCTACTTCATAATTAATTTTGCTACTGTTCCTAGTGTAAATATCTGATATGCAGGATGTATTTTCATTGTTACAAAGGGATTGCAACCCACAGGTTGAGAACAGCTGCTCTGTATGGTGTATCTTACTTCCCTTAACCTCCCTGACATCATCTCCTATCTGTGTTGCTGAGCTCCCAACCCCCTTAATTCCTGTTCCAGTTATACTGGCTTCCTGGAACACATTTCTCCCATATATCCTCATGACTCAGTCTCTTATTTCCTTTTCTGGGCTACTCGAATATTTTACCCCACTGTATATATTTTGTGTCCTCTTTTCCCTTTATTTTTTTAACTTAACACTTATCAAACAGTATATATGTGTGTGTGTGCGCGCGCGTGTAGGTTTTTTTTGTTTGTTTTTTGAGACAGAGTTTTACTGTGTGTCCTGGGTAGAGTGCTGTGACATCATAGCTCACAGCAACGTCAAACTAGACATTGTGTATATTTTATTTTTTATCTTGTTTATTGTTTATCTCCCTACTAGGAGGCAAGCCCCAGGAATGCAGGGATTTTTGTCTATTTTGTTCACAGCTGGCCCAGCACGGTGGCTCATGCCTGTCATCCTAGCACTGTGGGAAGCAGAGGTGGGTGGATCACCTGAGTTCAGGAGTTTGAGACCAGCTGAGCAAGAGTGAGACCCATCTACTAAAAATAGAAAAACTACCCAGGCCCTGTGGCAGACGCCTGTAGTGAGCACCTGTTGTTCTAGCTACTGGGGAGGCTGAAGCAAGAGAATCGCTTGAGTTCACCCAGGGCGACTGAGTGAGATTCTGTCTCAATAAATAAATAAATAAATATTTTGTTCACAGCTGAATCCCCAGCACCTTGTGATAGAACCTGGACTCTCCCAGGGGTTCGTAAGTAAACATACAAAATGTTTGTATAGTGAATAAAGCTTTTAGCTTTTAGCTCATTTCAACCTCATTTATTCATATATTCATTTATTGAGAGTCTACTATGAGCTGCTTGATATTTTGGGCATTGGAATATGATGGTGAGAAAGTCAGGGAGGTTCTGGTAGAGTATTTTTTATTGTAGTGGACAAGAGTATAATAAAAAAGTTAATGAGGCCCAGCAAGGTGGCTTCTACCTGTAATCCTAGGACTCTGGGAGGTTGAGACTGAATTTGAGACCAACCTGAACAAGAGTGAGACCCTGTCTCTACTAAAAATAGAAAAAAGAGCCAGCCAGGTGTTGTGGCAGGCGTCTATAGTCCCAGTTACTTGGGAGGATGAGGCAAGAAGATTGATTGAGCTTAAGAGTTTGAGGTTGCTGTGACCTGACTCTACAGCACTCTTGCCAAGTGACAGAGTGAGACTCTGTCTCAAAAAAATAAAAAAGTTAATGGATAGAATAAATGTTTAGGAGAGGATAAAACCGGAATTCATATTGGATAAATGATGTGGGAGGAGCATTAGTCAAGGTGATCACGGAGAGCCTCTGAAAAAATAACATTTAAGCTAAGACTCAATTGATAAGAAGGAGATGGCCATGCATAGGGCTGGAGAAGAATGTTCCAGGCAGGGAAAACATCAGGAACAAAGGCCCTGAGGAAGGAAGGAGCTTGATGTATTCAAGGAACAGGAAAAAAGACAGTATGGCTGGAGCCCAATAAACAAAGGAGAAAGTGGAATCAGACAAGGCTAAAGAGAGAAAGATTATGCTAGCCTGTGATCACGTAGCTCATCAGTGTAACTTACTCATTTGTACTACAAATAATGAGCACCAGCTCTGTGTTAGGCCTTACGCTCCAAAGCTTCTAGTGTAACAGGTGACTGATATTTGGGTTGTCCTTTATAGTTTACAGAGCATCTTTGATATACATTATAATATTTAATCCTCAGGTGGTTTTCCTATGAGGGATTTTTCATATATGATGATAAAGAAATAGACTGGAAGAGGTGATGGTTTTTTTTAGGGTCACACAGCTAGTTAAAGAGCCCATCCTTAACTTAGACAGAAAATCCATGTCCTTTTGCCAATAGCAGATGACCAGCCTAAAAGGCAGTGACTATACATTACTTATTTATCTTAAAGAAGAGTTCTAGTATTCATATTTGTATAGCATGAATTATTAAGCTAGAAATCTCAAGGGATAGAGGGCATTTTTGTTAAAGTCAATGAACCCACAAAGATATTTTTAAATATTATAAAGCAAATCCTAAGAATAATTAAGTTGCTGTGCATTTTATTTTTAAACATTCCCTCTCCTCAGCCATGGCTGGTGACTTCATGCCTGTAGTCCTAGCACTCTGGGAGACTGAGATGGGAGGATTATCTTGAGCTCAGGAATTTAAGACCAGCCTGAGCAAGAGGGAGATCCTGTCTCCACTAAAAATAGAAAAATTAGCCAGGCTTCATTGTAGGCATCTGTAGTTGCAGCTACTTGGGAGGCTGAAGCAGAAGGATTGCTTGAACCTAGGAGTTTGAGATTGCTAATAGCTAGGCTGAAGCGATGGCACTCTAGCCTGGGCAACAGAGTGAGATTCCGTCTCAAAAAACAATAACAGCAACAACAAAACATTCCCCCTCCTCCCACTCCCAATCCAATTAGATGCTTAAAATAGTTTTCCATTCATTCTCCAGTGAATGCTGTCAGGGTTCATGCCCTGTACCACAGAGATGGAATCTGAGCTATAGTGCTGAATGTCTGAGCGGCCCTCATTATCACCTGTTTTCTTCTTGTCTTTGCTTAAGTTCTTCTGAAGGTGGTTCAGGCCCAGACACCTGCTGGGAGCTTGTAGTGCAGCTGTATATTTGCATTTGTTGATCTGTCTTTTTATTTCTTCCTTGTGGAAAATGATAACAATTTCCCAACATATTCTACTGTGGGAAATGAACAATGCCAGGGAAATGGCTTTGTCAAGGAACAGAATCAGGGCACAGGTCAGTACACATTTCAGTTAAATGAACACTGACTCTGGTTGTATTTGTGTGTACGTGAGTGTGAACACAAAAGCCTGTGCTATAGTGCTTAATAAGATACAGTTCATGATTTTAGGAAAATTAAACTCTGGTTTTGTCTCTAGTATTTCTAATCTAATGATAGACATAAAAGTATCTACTAAATACATATATCAAAGAGGGTGTGTTAACTGCTATAATAGAGGTGACAACCAAGGCTGGTGTGGATGGGTTGGGACACTGAATCTAAAGTGTGGGTGTGGTGGCTCATGCCTGTGATCCTAAGACTCTGGGAGGCCGAGACAGGTGGATCACTTGAGCTTAGGAGTTCGAGACCAGCCTGAGCAAGAGTGAGACTCCGTCTCTACTAAAAATAGAAAAACTAACTGGATGTGGTGGCCAGTGCCTATAGTCCCAGCTACTGGGTAGGCTGAGGCAGGGGTATTGCTTGAGCCCAAGAGTTAGAGGTTGCTGTGAGCTGTGATGACATCAGCACTCTATCCAAGGCCACAGAGTGAAACTCTGTTTCAAAAAACAAAACAAACAAACAAAAACAAAGTGTTGGGATCGTAATAGTATCTGGGTTACCTCTTTCATAAACAGAGTCTTGCTCTGTGGCCCAGGCTGGAGTGCAGTGGCACTGCATCCTCAAACTCTGGGCTTAGCCTCCTCCCTCCTCAGCCTCTTGAGAAACTAGGACAACAGGCGGGCCACTCTGCCCAGCTAACTTTTTTTTTTTTTAATTGTTGGGGATTCATTGAGGGTACAAGAAAACAGGTTATACTGACTGCATTTGCTAGGTAAAGTCCCTCTTGCAATTGTGTTTTGCCCCCAAAAGGTGTGGCACACACCAAGACCCCACACCCCCCTCTCTCCTTCTCTCTCTCTCTCTGCCCTTCTTTTTTTTTTTTTTTAAATGAAGTTTAATTAAGTCACCCTCGGTAGAGTGCTATAGTGTCACAGCTCACAGCAACCTCCAACTCTTGGGCTGAAGTGATTATCTTACCTCAGTTTCCCAAGTACCTGGGACTATAGGTGCTTGCCCCAATGCCAGGCTATGTTTTGTTAAAGTTTTCACTGTTGTTTTAGCTGGCCTGGGCTGGGTTTGACCCCAGCTAACTTTTTATTGTTTCATACTTTTAATATTCTTGAACTCCTGGTTTCAAGTGATCTTCCTGCCTTCACCTCCTAAAGTGCTGGGATAGTAATAGACTTTTTACTTCTCAGCTCTAGGAACAGAGCTCTAGCTGTAGAGGTGGCTACAGATTAGTTTTTACTAACAGGATGTAAAGAAATGTCTGTTGTCTGAATCAGAACCTAAGATTGATGTAAAATGAGTGCTTTTTGGCTCAGCACCATACCTCAGTGAGTAGGGCGCCAGCCACATACACTGAGCCTAGCCTGAGCCTGCTAAACAACAATGACAACTGCAATCAAAAAATAGCTGGGTATTGTGGCAGGTGCCTGTAGTCCCAGTTACTCTGTGAGACTTTGTCTCAAAAAAAAAAATAAATAAAATAAATAAAATGAGTGCTTTTGAAAAAGTGGAAGAGCCAAACCTGACTGCAGCAGGCAGTGGAGGAGGGGTCAGGGGGGTACATTTGTGTTGCAATCCTATTTCTTGGGCTGGATCATTTTTATAGTATCTTTCTTTTCTTTTCTTTTTTTTTTTTGAGACAGAACCTCAAGCTGTCACCCTGGGTAAAGTGCTGTGGCGTCACAGCTCACAGCAACCTCCAACTCCTGGGCTTAAGCGATTCTCTTGCCTCAGCCTCCCAAGTAACTGGGACTACAGGTACCCCCCACAACACCTTGCTGTTTTTTGTATTCTATATTCTATAGAAATAGAAATATAGAATAGCCTATGATGATCCAAGCTCTGTCTTCTAGAGAATATTGCCAAGAAGTCCATATAGCTCTTGAATTGGTATAAGTAGTGTGAGTCACATCAAATCAATAGGCTTTATTCAGGGTCAACTATGTTATGTGCCAGGCAGTGTGCTATACTCCTCCCTTTCCTTTAGCATGTCACTGGCTCTCCATTGCTTATAGGACAAAGTTAAAACGTCCTTCTGTTGTGTAAGAGGCTGTGTATATTCTGACACTTCCTTCTGCTCTCACTTCTGATACTCTCCAAGCACCAAGCCATACTGAATAAACTTCAGTACTGTGGTTCATTCTCTCTCTGGGGCATCCTTTCATACCACTTTGCTTTGCTCATTTTATTTGGACTGCCTTTAATGTCTTTCTACCATCTCCTCTTGTCTGCTTGACATACTCCTTCAAGTTTCATCCCAAGTTCCAGCCACAGAATTGCATACGTAACAGGCCCGAGGCTACTATCCTTTGAAAGTTCTGCTCTCAAGGTTGACTTTTGTCTGGGATCTTCGAACTTGCATTTCAGAAGGGTTCCAGAATTTCCTATAAATGTGGTTCATCGAGCCAAAATTGTTTTTACAAACAACATTGTTTATATAGAACAGCTGCTTTCCTTCTGGGAGTCAGAAATTTTGGTATGTGCTCCGCAGAGAGTGCCTACGTCACTGACCCCTGATAAAAATCCTGAATTCCTAAGCCTAGAAAGATGAGCTTCCCTAGGAGACACCACTTCACAAATGTTGTCACAATTAGATACCAGAAGAATTAAATGTTATATGTGACTCCACTGGGAAGAGACTCTTAGAAACTTGGATTTGATTTCCTTTGAACTTCGTCCCATGTGCTGATTTTCTTTGTATCCTTGGCTGTAATAAATTATAGCCATGAGTGCTATAGTCTGAGAAGCACTGGTTGCTTTTTCTCCTATGGTTTTTAGCTTGCATATCTATTGGCTATATTTCCTTAGCTGGAAATTATATTTAAATACTTAGTGTAGGCTAGGCACGGTGGCTCATGCCTGTAAATCCTAGCACTCTGGCAAGCCGAGGCAGGTGGGCTGCTTGAGCTCATGGGTCTGAGACCAGCCTGAGCCAGAGTGAGGCTCTGTTTAAAAATACAAAAAATTGAGGCAGGATGATTGCTTGAGCCCAAGAGTTGGAGGTTGCTGTGAGCTATGATGACGCCATAATCCTCTACCCAGGGCGACAGCTTGAGACTCTGTCTCAAAAAGAAAAAAATAAATAGTGTAAGTTAAACATTTTGGCTAGAATACATCTTTGGAGATGTATCATTCTTGTCATATCTATCTGTGGAACATAATAACATAATATCTGATTAATTTGCCATTGGTGCTAAAATTGACCATTGCATTCAGATGATGGTACTTTAAACCCTCCGTGGTGTGATTAAATCTCCTCCCTTAATAGGATCAGAAAGTATCTTTGTGCTAAGCACAGTGGCTCCTACTGTAATCCTAATACTCTGGGAGACTGAGGTGGATGGATTATCTGAGTTCAGGAGTTTGAGAACAGCCTAAGCAAAGCGTTAGTCCATCTCTACTAAAAATAAAAAAACTAGGTCGGGCGCAGTGGCTCCCGTCTGTAATCCTCACAAATGAGGAGAAGGCGGGTGGATTGCCTGAGCTCACCGGTTGGAGACCAGCCTGAGCTAGAGCAGGGTGTCTCTAAAAAATAGCTGGGCGTTGTGGCGGGCGCCGTTAGTCCCAGCTACTCTGGAGGCTGAGGCAAGAGAATCACTTAAGCCCAAGAGTTTAAGTATCTTTCTGGTATTTTTTTGGAAACAGTCTCACCATATTACCCTTGGTAGAGCGCTATGGTGTCACAGCTCACAGCAACCTCAAACTCTCAGGGCTTAAGTGATTCTCTTGCCTTAGCCTCCTAAGTAGCTGGGACTACAGGTACCCGCCACAATGTGTGGCTATTTTTTTGTTGCAGTTGTCTTGTCTTTGTTTAGCAGGCCCGGGTGAGGTTCAAACCCGCCTGCCTTGGTGTATGTGACTGGCACCCTAACTGCTGAGCTATGGGTGCCAAACCTCCTTGTGGTATTTTTGACATTCGATGAATGTCTAATTCTCTATTGACCAATTCTCCTAATTCACCTGATGCCCAATGGGTTTTGTTTGTTTATTTGTTTTTTGGGACAGAATTTCACTTTGTCGCCCTTGGTAGAGTGCTCTGGAGTCACAGCTCACAGCAACCACAAACTCTTGGGCTCAAGTGATCCTCTTGCCTCAGCCTTCCAAGTAGCTGGGATTATAGGTGCTTGCCACAACACCTGGCTATTTTTAGAGACTGAGGGGTCTCAGTCTTGCTCAGGCTGGTCTTGAACCTGTGAGCTCAGGCAATACACCTGCTTCAGCCTCCCAGAGTACTAGGATTACAGGTGTGAGTAGCGTGCTCGGCCTGCTGAATGGTTTAAACATAAATTAATAACCCTTGCCAAATCACTAATTTCATTAGGTTTTTACAAAATTATGGGGTTTTTTTTGTTTTTGTTTTTTTGAGACAGAGTTTCAACTTGTTGCTCTGGGTAGAATGCCATGGCCGTCATAGCTCACAGCAACCTCAAACTCTTGGGCTTAAGCAATTTTTTGCCTCAGCCTCACAAGTAGCTGGGATTACTGGCACCTGGCTCATTGCCTGGCTTTTTTGTTGTTGTCGTTGTTTGGCAGGCCTAGGCTGGATTCGAACCCACTAGCTCTGGTATATGTGGCTGGAGCCCTAGGTGCTGATCTACAGGTGCCGAGCCCAAAATTATATTTTGTTAGCTGGCATATTTATAAACAGTAGAGTTTTACTCATGAACTGAGTCTATTTACTAGTTACTCGGAAATATATTTTGTACTGTAAAGATGGTATGTATGTATGACTCTTTTAATTACTAATTTTTTTTTTTTTTTTGAGACAGTCTTTCTATGTTGCCGTGGATAGATTGCCAAGGCATCACAGTTCACAGCAACCTCAAACTCTTTTGGCTTAAGCAATTCTCTTGCCTCAGCCTCCTAAGTAGCTGGGACTACAGGTGCCCGCCACAATGCCCGGCTATTTTTTTGTTGTAGTTGTCATTTAGCAGGCTTGGGCTGGATTTGAACTTGTCAGCTCTGGTGTATGTGGCTGGCACCCTAGCCACTGAGCTATAGGGGCTGAGTCTTAATTACTAATTTTTAAAATAAAATAAAAGCTATTTAAACTACTCTTTTCTTTCTTTCTTTTTTTTTTTTTTTTTTTGAGACAGTGTCTTCACTCTGTCACCCTGGCTTGAGTACAGTGGACTCAAGTCATTTCCCTGCCTCAGCCTCACAAGTAATTAAGACTAAGGCACATGCCACCACATCTGGATACTTTTTACTTTTTTTTTGCAGTTTTTGGCTGGGGCCAGGTTTGAACCCACCACCTCTGGCACATGGGGTCGATGCCTCACTCCTTTGAGCCACAGGCACTGCCCTTTTTTACTTCTTTTTTTGAGACAGAGTCTCAAGCTGTCACCCTGGGTAGAGTGCCGTGACCTCACAGCTCACAGCAACCTCAAACCCTTGGGCTCAAGTGACTCTCTTGCCTCAGCCTCCCAAGAAGCTGGGGCTATAGGTGGCTACCACAACTCCTGGCTATTTTTTGGTTGTAGTTGTCATTGTAGTTTGGCAGGCCCAGGCTGGATTTGAACGTGCTAGCTCCGGTGTATGTGGCTGGCATCCTAGCCACTGACCTATAGGCACCAAGTCAATTTTTTTTTTTTTGCCTCATGATAACTCACTGAAACCTCAAACAACTGGGCTCAAGTGATATTCAGCCTCCTGCATAGCTGGGGCTACCGGTACATGCTACCCATCCCTGGCTAATTTTTCTTTCTTTTTCTTTTTCTTTTTTTATTGTTGAGGATTCATTGAGAGTACAGAGAACCAGGTTACATTGATTATATTTGTTAAGTAAAGTCCCTCTTATAATTGTGTCCTACCTCCAAGAGATGTGTCACACACTGTGACCCCCCCTCCTTCCCTCTCTCTCCCCTTTCTCCCACCCCCCACCATGTACTAAGTCATCAATTGACCTCAAATCAGAATTAGAGTACATTGGATTCTTGCTCCTCCATTCTTGTGATGCTTTCCTAAGAAGAATGTGTTTCAACTCCATCCATCGTTTTTAGTGTTTGAATAGTATTCCATGGTATACATATACCACAGCTTGTTAATCCATTCCTGGATTGGTGGACATTTAGGTTGTTTTCGCAGTTTGGCAATTGTAAATTGAGCTGTGATAAACAGTCTAGTGCAAATGTCCTAATGATAAAATGATTTTTTTTTTTTTTACTGGGCAGATGCCTAGTAATGGGATTTCAGGATCAAATGGGAGTTCTAGTTTGATTTCTTTGAGGATTCTCCATACTTCCTTCCAAAAAGGTTGTATTAGTTTGCAGTCCCACCAGCACTGTAAAAGGGTACCCTTCTTTTCATATCCACACCAGCATCTGCAGAGATTTGAGATTTTGTGACATGGGCCATTCTGACTGAGGTTAAGGGTTAGGTGATATCTTAGGGTGGTTTTGATTTGCATTTCTCTGATGATTAGGGATGATGACCATTGTGTCATATGTTTGTTAGCAATTTGTCTAACTTTAGAGACGGTTCTATCAATCTCTCTTGTCCTTCTTCAGGGTCTGATAATGTCAAGTGTTTTACCCACACTTTCCTTGAGGATTTTTATTATTTCATGCCTTAGATTTAGATCTTTTATCCGTCTTGAATCAACTTGAGAGAGAGGAGAAAGATGTGGGTCCAGTTTCAGTTTTTACATGTGGTTATCCAGTTCTTCCAGCACCATTTATTGAATAGGGATTCTTTCTCCCAGTGTGTGGCCAGAACTTGGTAGACAGAAAAATACCTTTACAAACTGAATGGGTGTTCTAGCAAATGAATGAATGCAGCCCCTCATCTTGGACAAGGTTATTAGGTTGTTGCTGCGGTTTTTATCTGGGAAAGGGATTAAGGTGTGTGCTCCTTAGGGTGGAGCCATCCAAAATGTTTGGGACTGCTTTGTTCATGGCCTTGCTAGGGCTCAGAGGGTTTGTGCCTGGAGATGGGAGTCTGATGTCTGAGCTCACCTGAGCCTGAAAAAGGGGGGTTCCCTATCCAGCCC
>CAUYRH010015393.1:0-19550 GCA_963574655.1 Perodicticus potto | reverse complement strand
TCTAAATACGGATCAAAATTGTTTTCACATAGTAAATGAGAAAATATCATGAATGTTACATTAATCAGGTTGATAAAAATATCTCCGATTGTATGGGAAGCTCGCACACTGTACTCCAAGCCTGAATTATTGTACACAGTTTTGACTCAATAAAAAATAATTAAAAAAAAAAAAAAGAAATGGGGGCATTTTCAGGAGATTTCAGGGACAGGAACTCTTTGAGCGTTTCTGGCTGATGTCATTCTACTGATGACTCAGATATATCCGAACTCACCACTCCTTGCCTAGTCCTGGAGAGGCCCAATTGGTCTCACTTCATCACGTGCTAAGCCCTGGGTCTGAAAAGGGGGTGACATAACCAACTGGTTGAAAAGGCCCTCAGAGAAGGATGGAAGTGTCTTTTGCCATAGAAAAGTAGACTGCTGAGTGTCTGGGATTATGCCTCACAGAGCATTATGCCTCCCAGATGTAGAAGCAATCTAATAACCAGCCGCTGTAATCAAGAAACAAGGAGACAGAGGAAATAAGCCTGGTCACAGAGGGCGGAGTAACCGGCTGAGCTATGCCCAGTGTCCAGGGATTGGTAGGTGTGGAAAAACAACCGAATCCAAGCAGCAAACCGTGTTCCCAGTCAGGGTCCATCCTCAACAGGACCCTGGTGTCCTTGATGCCACTGTCACACAGCTAAAGATCCCAGGGACCCATTGGAGTTTCAACTGTCAGCGGCAACTTTGGGCACAACTGCCCCCGCTAAGTAGATGAGCACTGACGGTCAGCCTGCACACCCTTCTACAGCCTATACAGAAGTCAGAGAACCTAAGTCAAGATAGAATGTAATTAAAAAGAATGTGGACTTTGAAATTAAGTAGACTTTGGTTTTAATTTCAATTCTTCCTTTCCCTAACCATGTGAATTTCAGTAAGTTACTATGTATTTAATCACTCTGTAATAGTACATATTACTCTTATTACTGTGAATAGTAAGAATCATATGGCGATGAAAGCCATGTAAAACAGTCACTGGAGACTAGAACCCATCTCAGGTGCACGAATAATCTTCATTCCAGAATCCACCACCCAGTACTCCTTGTACTTTGACCATAAACAGCTTAGAGGTGAGATGGAGTTGAGGCTGCTTACAAATTTTTGTTTGTTTATTTTTTGTTTTTGCAGTTTTGGCTGGATTTGAACTGCTACTTGGGTATATGGGGGCCAGCACCCTACTCCTTGAGCCACAGGCACCACCTAACTTATAAAAATTTTTGATGACTTAACTTAGTGACATCAATGACCAGACAGAGCATTTTCTCTAATGACTTTTTTTCTCCTTTGTGGACAAATATTATCTAAGGTAAAAAAACAAAACAAGAAAAAAACCTCATGCTTCATTTTCAGTCATAAGGGTTCATGATTTTGTACCACTTCATTTCAAGAGCTGTGGGTTAAATGGCAGCTTCTGCTTACAAAAGGTCTATCTTCCAACATGATGATGTATGTAATGGAAGGCACACTGCTCTCTTCCAAATCCATACACTCTATTTTTCTTCTCAGAGGCACAATGTAAAATTGCCATTTCAGTGACAATGTCAATAATTATTTCATTTGTGTAGAACATGCCGCCTTTATTAAGAAGCCAGCAGTGAGCAGTCCCTGGCCACTGCTAACAACAGGCACCTCGCCGGTGCAGTAACAGCTGATTGTGCCGTAGATACAGAACACACACCAGTAGCCGAAAGTAGGGTGGAGCAAAGTTTAATGTCTTCTGCATGCACAGTGAGTCTGTAAGCAAAGCCTTGATGGAATCAATTAAAATCAGGCAAGCTCAAAAAGAAGAGAAAAGGTGGGTGATGTAGGGAGGAAGAGGAGAAGAGAACGATTTATGGAGAAAGCCATCTGCCTTTTATCTTGTAATGACCAGAAACTGTCTTTGGCAGATGAATATATATTGCATGAATAAAAATGAGAAAATAAATGACTTAAATGTACTGTGTTTGGGAGATAACGTTTCCTAAGACA
Source organism: Perodicticus potto (assembly GCA_963574655.1). Taxonomy (NCBI): domain Eukaryota; kingdom Metazoa; phylum Chordata; class Mammalia; order Primates; family Lorisidae; genus Perodicticus; species Perodicticus potto. The sequence continues at coordinate 17,535 of CAUYRH010015393.1, read as the reverse complement.
TGATTTCCATAGAAGAAAATAACACAACAGCATTTATGAGGGCCCATGGGATGGGAGACCACTGGTGCGGATACCCGTGCTCACTTTTAATTCTGGGATAAATCAGAAAACTCACTTTTTCATAAAAAGCTTTGACAGCCTTGCCTCATTCCTGTAGTGTCACATTCTTCCTGTTCATCCCCTAACTTACATTCAGAACCTGCTATGTCTAGGGCATCACCAGTGATCGAGGGACCCTCAAGGGCCCCATCAGATTGCTCTCCATTCTATACATATTTTTCTCTTTAGTACTTACTCTTCCCTGGTGCTATCTCCCTAGAGTCCTGTGCTCTACTGATTAATCTGATAAAGACAATGCTGACATCAGAAAAAGTGCAATCAGATTCAACCAAACTCTCAGATTACATGTGTTTACTGTTCAGTTTTTATACAAAATATGCCAAGAACTATGGAGAATCAGGAAATAAAATGAAGACATCAACACATGAGGAAGGACCGTAAACTCTCAGGAGGTAAGAGCTGTGATTGACACTAAGCTGACTGTGCCCCAGGACGACAGTGGGGCATTCTCACTTTACCCCTCCACTAACACCATGAAAAAAGATACCCATTTAGCTGAGAATGACACTGAGACTGTTAGAAAGGAGTAGGGTGCTGGCCCCATATACCAAGGGCTGCGGGTTCAAACCCGGCCCCGGCTGAACTGCATCAAAAATTAGCTGGGCGCTGTGGTGGGCACCTATGGTCCCAGCTACTTGGGAGGCTGAGGCAAGAGAATCGCTTAAGCCTAAGAGCTGGAGATTGCTGTGAGCTGTGACTCCACAGAACTCTACAGAGGGCGATGGAGTGAGACTCTGTCTCTACAAAAAAAAAAAAAAGAAAGAAATTAAAAATATAGGGATGATAATTACAAAGATTAAGATTCAGTCTCAAATTACTAATGCTAAAACATGTATTTTTATACTGTACTTTCTCTCACAAGACTTATTGAAGGTGACTTTCTCTTGCAGGTCTTATAGAAAGTGAATTTCAGCAACAGGAAATTCTCATACCTAAATGAACCCCTTGTTGTGACCTCAATAGGCATGAGTCTAGATTCAAAATATAAGTGAAAGTCATGATTTTTCTTGAGAGATTTTTTACTTTAAAATCTGTCTGTTTACATTTATATCCAGGACCATGACTACCATCATTTTAACCCTTCCTAATTAATAATAGCAACAACAAAACCTAACATCATCTTTTAAAATACCTTAAAAGTATGTTTATGATCTCCTTTTAAGCACCTAAACTCCTTTTAGGGCAGAAAGGGAAAATACCATTATGCCTGTGCTGCTGATGAATCAACTAATGCCCAGACAGACACTATATTAAAGGAAGAGTGAATGAAAAGTGCAATGATTTTAAAGCTAACATGCATAATCCTTGAGTAAAAAAAAAAAAGTTTAATTAAAATATAACATTAAGTAGCATACTAGACAGACTCTGTTAGAATAGAAGCTGAATGTATTAGTACCATTTATTCTATCTCTTCATTTTTAGAAAATGCCTCTACATCTTCAAAATAATATTTCATTCATGTATTAAACAAAAAAGTATTCTTAAATTAGGGTAAAATAAACATATGTGCAATCTTTAAAAAAGGGCTATTCCTTCTAAAAAGATTAAATTTTATTTAAAAATTTTAATTAAATAATGAAAATAATATTTTATTTGTCCACTTATTCAATGAATTTTCAAAGATGGAGTCTAGATCAGAGATTTCCCACCAGGAGGGAAATAGACTTCATTGAACTAATTCAGTCATTCAATAAATAAACCTACCTACTAATAATAACAAAAATAGCAAGCCTTGAAAAGGTGGTAGGGGCAGCAGTATCCAGAGTTGTTACAATGTGTTATGTAAAATGTTCAGATTTCAACAAAAAATTATGACCATACACAAAGAAAAAGGAAAATGCAAACCATACACAAGAGAGAAAAAAATAGGTGGCAGAATTAGTCTTTGAGTGTTCCCAGATGTTGGAGTAGCAGACAAAGAGTTCAAAGCAGCTGGTATAAACATGTTCAATGAACTAAAGTAAAATATGTTTGAAAGAGTAAAAGATGGTATGATGTCAATGTCTTATCAAATAGTGAGTATGAATAAAGAACAGAAACAATATTTAAAGATAAAATGGCTGAAGGCATCCCACATTTGATGAAAAACATTAATTTACACTTTCAAGAAACTCAATTCTTTCCAAGTAAAGACAATGAGATACACATACAGACATATAATAAAAATAAAATGAATACTGAAAGTGTCAAAGAAAAGTGAGTCATCACATGCAAATATCACCATAAAAGATTAGCAGATGACTTCTCATCAGAAGGAATGGATGCCAGAAGGCAGTGGGATGGCATAATGTACCGAGACAGAAAAACAAAACTGTCAAGCAAAAATATTTTACCACTAAAATTGCTTTCAAAAAGGAAGACAAAATAAAGGTATTACCAAACATACAAGAAGAAATTTAAGGAATTTGTTGCTAACAGGACTCCTTTATAATAAATATAAAAATGAGTTCTTCAGACTGAAACCAATTGAACCCAAATAATAATTTTGTGTACACACACATAAACATACACACAGAGAATGCTGGTAAAGGTGATTATATGGGTAATCACATAATTGCACATTTTTCTTCTTCTCTTGACTGATTGTGAAAGCAATTGCATAAAAATGCATGGAATTATATTGTTGGGCCTATAACATATAGAAATGAAATATATTTGCCAATAAAAACACAAAAGAGGTGAGTGGGAGTAAAGTAGTATTGAAGTAAGATAATAATACTAGATGATAACTCAAATCCACAGGAAGGTTAATGTAGCAAACTACATAAATACATACAGTCATGTGTTGCTTAATGACGTGGGTCCATTGTGAGAAGTTCATCATTAGGCAATGTTGTCATTGTGTGAGCATAACAGAATGTACTTACACAAATATAGATGATACAGCCTGCTGCTCACCTAGGCTATATAGTACAACCTATTGCTACTAGGCTACCATCTTAGTTCATTTTTTTGTTATAAGGAAATGCCTGCAGCTAGGTAATTTATAAAGAGAAGAGGATTATTTGGCTCACAGTTCTGCAGGCTCTACAAGAAACAGGTTGGCAACATCTGCTCCTGATGAGAGCCTCAAGCTGCTTCCACTCACTGAGGAAGGCAAAGGAGAGGCAGTATGTGCAGAGATCACATGGGGAAAGAGAGAGAGACTCTTTTAAACAAGCAGCTCTGGAAGGAATTAATAGAAAGAACTCACTCACTAGTGTGAAGACATCAATGAGCCATTCATGAAGGACCCATCCCATGATTCAAACACCTCCCAATTAGGGTCCCATCCCCCAATACTGGGGATCAAATTTCAACATAAAATTTTAAGGAATCAAAGTGAACAGCACTCACAAACCTGTGCAGTGTGATACTGTACTGAATACTATAGGCAATTGTAGTGTAATCATAAGTAAATCATAAGTATCCATAGAAAGGATACAATAAAAAATATGGTATAAATGATTTAAAAACGCACACCTGTATAGGGCATGTACTGTGTATGAATGGAGACGGTTGCTCTGGCTGAGTCAGTGAGTGAGTGGTAAGTGATTGTGAAGGCCTAGGATGTTATCCACAGTACTGAAGACTTTATGAGCACCCTGCAGTATCCTTGGGCTACACAAAATTTACAAGAAATATTTTTGTTTCTTTAGCAAAAATTAAGACCAGGTATGGTGGCTTACACCTGTAATCCCAGCCCTTTTTGGGAGGGCAAGGCAAGAAGATGCTTGAGGCCAGCAGTTTGAGACCAGCATGGGCAACACAGTTTGACCTTCATCTCTATAAAAAATAAGAAAAATTAGCCAGATATGGTGGCACACACTTGTAGTCCCAGAGACTCAGGAAGCTGAAGTGCTAGGATCAGTTGAGGTCAAGAATTGGAGGTTGCAGTGAGTTATGGCTTTGTCACTGTGCCTTAGACCGGGTGACAGAAAAAGATCTTGTCTCTAAAAAAACTTGTTTAATTAATTACTTTACTGTAACATTTTTATTTTATAAACATTTTAATTTATTTTAATTTTTTGACTCATGTAATAACCCGGCTTAAAACACAAACACATTGTATAGTCATATAAAAATAGTTTTTTATCCTTAGTCTAAAAGCTTTTTATTAACTATATTTTTTTTAACTTTTCCACTGTTTTTTCAAGAACTCAGACACAAACACACATATTAGCCTAGACCTAGTTAGGGTCAGGATTATCAGTACCACTATCTTGCACCTTCACATCTCTAAGGAGTTGTCATCTCCTATGATAAGAATGCCTTCTTCTAAAATACAATAGAACCTCCATAGTAGACCACCTTCCTGCAATGACCACATCCTTCAGTTGACCTAATTTTCATAGAACAGACCACCATGTGTATGTCTCAATACAGTAGACCTAGTACCTTATGTTGACCACATACAAATGTTGACCCATTTTTCCCTGGGGTGGTCACCTTACTGAGGGTCTACTGCACTTCCTGAAGGATCTGCCTGAGGCTCTTATTGTGAAAGAGTCACTTTTGTCAGAAATATATCCATAATGGTTTGCTTGGTTGGTGTATTATCTTATCATAGATTTGCTTATAAGCATGCTTACCATGAACATTCCTCTTTATTAATGAAAACTTTTTAGTGTTGGGGGATCATGTTTTCAAACTTTTTATGAAGCTTGTTAAATTCTGGAAAAGCTTCTACTGCACCCTTCACTGTGAATTTTCTTAGTTTTTTTTTCTTCTTCTGTTTTCTTGTTCTCTTGCCCCTTCTTTAGCCATGTGTTCCTCTTCCCGTTCCAACAACTAGCCAGTTCCTCAGGAACCCCTCTAAGAGCTTCACAATGGCATCCTCATCCACAAAGTTGTTTGCCATCTTATCTACAATCATGTTGATTTTTGCAACCTCCTTATCCTTGGAAAATCCTTTGAAGTCATGGACAACCTCTTGAGTGTTTTCTTCCAGATGCCATCCATACCCTCCTTGGTGACATCACCCAAGCCCACACAAGGTTCCTGATGAAGTCACAGACAATGTAATCCTTCCAGATTGCACCTGTGTCTTCTCAGTGTCTTCCTCTGATGCAGCAATAGCCTGGAAAAAGGCTCAGGAAATAGGCCTTAAAAGCTGCTATCACTTTGTGATTCATTGATTGGGTCAAAAGAGGCAGTGTTTGGAGGGAGAAACACACTTTGATATTGGGATGAAGATTACCAATAAAAGGAGGATGTGTAGGAACATTATCAACAATAAACAAAACCTTAAGAGATAAGTTATTCTCCAAAGAGTTCTTCCCCTTTTCACTGACACATTAACTCAGGAGGGCACTGAGAGGAAGAGCTGAGCCATCCCTAGCTTCTTATTGTTTCTGTAATGCCCCAGCAGTGTGTGCTTAGCGATATGCTTGAAGGCCCTGGTGTTCACACAGTGCCAGGTCACAAAGGATTTTGATTTGTCACCTGCAACATTGCCCCCAAGCAAGATGGTTGTCCTGTCCTCAAATGCCTTGAAACATAGGATTCACTTGGCCTCCTTATAGATAAAATTCCTTTCGGGCATCCGTCTCCAGAATAGGAAATTTTCATCCCTATTGAAGATTTGCTCTGGCAAGTCATTTTCCTCCACAATCAGCTTATCTAGGGTTTCCAAAAATTGTTCAGCTGCCTTCACTTCAGGACACATAGACTCACCACTCACTTTCATATTATGCAATGGATAACAATTCCTGAATCCTTTTAAACCATCCAGAGCTAGCAATAAATTCATAGTCAGGCCCAATCTTTTCTTTGTACAAAACAAACTTTTTGCTTCGGCTGTGACTGTCAACTGTTATGTCCGGTCTTCAATCTAGGTCATTAAAATTTTCTCCATATCTAATACAGGCTGTTCTTGAATTTTTGTTAGTCTCATTGCCTTCAATGAAGCAGCTCCCTTACCAGTTTTTCATTACTTTGGTCTTGTTCTTCAAGATTGTAGCCATAGTGGAATGGCACATGCCTCACTAGCAAGCAATAACCATCACTGACTTTCCACCCTCACAGTCCATAATCACTTTTAATTTTGTTTCCAGGTCAATACCTTGATGTGGCTTCTTACTGGCAACATTAGCAGTGCATTTTGTACATTTTGGAGTCATGATGAGCAAAACAACATGAAATTAAATCATGCATCAGAGAAAACAATACAATCAAGAGACACTGTAAGCATGAGATGTATGAGATTGCTGCGGGTATAACCAAGCATAATGTTTTGTGGTAGATATTTTTAATAAGTAGAAGGAATATGCTGTAAAACAATGATAAAAATTACAGTATAGTAAATAAACAAACCAGTAACATTGTCATTTATTATCATTTTTAAGTATTATGTACTGTAGATACTTGTATGTGCTATACTTTTATATGACCATCAGTGCAGTAGGTTACATTAGAACAATTAGGTTATCTGTGCTAGCATCACAAATATGAGAGCAATACACTGTGCTACAATGTTGCAATGATTGTGATGTCACTAGGTGATAGGAATTTTTCAGCTCCAATACAGGACCACTGTCTATATGCTATCATTGACTGAAACGCCATTATACAGTGCATGACTGTGAATGCTTTTTTCTTCACTCAACATCATTTAAAGAAATAAAATTATAGAAAGCAATTATTTAACAATGAATTTATTACACCTGCATTAAAATACAATAATAATACAAAACCAGAATAGGGAATAAAGTAATATAAGATTAATATTTCTATATACCAGATAAATTATTAGTGTAAATCCAAAATAGATTATTTTGGTAAGTAAGCATGTCTGCTGTTAGACCTAGAGTTGCCACTAAGAAAATAATGCAAAAAATACTGGAAAAAAAATTTTATTGAAGAGATTAAAATGTTACACCAAAAATATTTATGTAATGCAAATAAAAGCAACTGAGAAGAAACAAAAGAGAAAAAAAGAAACATGAGACGTACGGAAAGCAAAAATTATAATGGCAGACATAAGTCCAACTACATCAATAATAACAACATTAAACATTATTGAACTAAACAATCCAAACTAAAGTCAGGTATTGTCAGACTAGGTAAACAAACAAGATCTGCTGCCTACAAGTAACATATCTTAAATTCAAATATACATGGATTTTGAAAGTAAAAGGATGGAAGAATGTATATCATGCAAACAGCAAGCACACAAAAGCTAGATTAGCTATTCTAATATTAGACAAAATAGACTTTTAAAAAAATGTAACTAGAGATAAAGAAGGACATTTCATACAGGAACAAAGAGGTCAATCCATCAGGAAACTATACCAATTATAAACACATATGCATGTAACAACAAAGCACCAAATTATATGAAGTAAAAAACAATTGCAGAAGTGAAGCGACAAACGATTCAACCATAACAGCTGAAGGCTTCAATACTTCTATTTCCAATAATGAAGAGAATAGCTACACAGAAGATCAACAGGAAATGGAAGAGCTGAACAATACCAAGAACTGATTAAACCTGACAGACATGTGTGGAACACTCGCCCAACAAGAGCAGATTGCATGTTCTCCTGATGGAACATGGACCATGCTTGAGCACAAAGCACATATGAGGCTATAAATCAAGCCTCAATACATTTAAAACAATTGAAGTTACACAAAGTATCATCTCTAAAAACAATTTAATTTCAAATTAATAACTGAAAGAAATTTGGTAAATTCCTAAATAACATGGAAATTAAGCAACATTCTTCTAAACTATCAATGGGTCAATTTACAAGAGAAATTAGAGAATACTTTGAGATGAATGAAAATGAAGAACCAACTGTCAAAATGTGTTAGGAGAACCCAAAGCAGAGCTTAACTAGAGTGAAGCTTATAGCTGTAAATGCCTACAATAAGAAGAGAGATCTCAAGTTAATAATTTCAGCTTCCAACTTTAGACATTAGACAAAAAAGAGTAAACTAAGCCCAAAGCAAGAAGAAGGAAGAAAATAATAAGAATTACAATGAACATTTTTTAAATGGAGACAGAAAAACAAAGAAAAATAACTCCAGAAGCTGGTTCTTTTCAATAAAATTGCAAAGACTTGAGATAGACTCACCAAGAAAAAGAGTGAAACTAAAATTACTAAAACAGGTAATGAAAGAGGGGACGTTATTACTGATCTTACAAAAACAAAAAGGATTATAAGGGCATATGATTAAAAAAATGTATTCCAATAAATTAGATAACCTATATAAAGTGGAAAAATTTATAGTAAAAACAAAAACAAAACTAAGTCAAAAAGAAATAGAAAATCTGAATAGACTTAGCACAAAGAGAACTTAGTAACCCCAAAACTTTCCATAATGAAATTTCAGGACCATATGGCTTCTCTTGTGAATTCTGCCAAATTTTTAAAGAAAAATTGATATCAATCTTTCACAAACTTTTCCAAGATATAGAATAGGGTAAAATACTTCCAAATTCATTTTGTGAGACCAAAATTACCCTGATACCAAAGCCAGAGGTAATAAAAAGCACAGACCAAATTTTCTTATAAACTTAGTCCAAAAAATTCTCAATAAAATATTTACAAATAGAATTTATTAATGTAAAAAAAAAAAACTAAGTGAGATATCACCAAAATAAATATATGCTTAAAGGGACAGCATTAATGAAGTGAAAAGACAAATATGGAAGAAATGTGCAAATTACACTGTATGTAAGAAAATTGTATCTAGAATATGGGAGAATGGAACAGAGACACTTCTTGGAATGGGGAAATCTGGAGTGCATATTGGATGTGTTAAGTAACAGAGAACTTATTTGATACTTTTGATTTTTTTCTCTTAATTTTTTTATTAAATCATAACTGTGTACATTAATGCATTTATGGAGTACAGTGTGCTGATTTTATACACAATTTGGAATGCTTACATCAAACTGGTTAACACAGCCTTCACCTCACTTATTTATTGTGTTAAGACATTTATACTCTACTCTTAATAGATTTCAGATGTACCCCTGCAATATGCACCACAGGCGAGGTCCCACTGATTACTCCCTCTCTACCCAACCTCCCCCCACCACTCCCCCTCCCCTTCCCTCCTTCATCCTGGGCTATAATTGTGTTTTATCTTTCATATGGAAGTGTGGGTAATTATATATTGGTTTCATAATAGTACTGAGTATATTGGATACTTTTTCTGCCATTCTTGAGATACTTTACTAAGAAGAATATGTTCCACCTCCATCCATGTAAACATAAAAGATGCAGACTTATTTGATACTTTAGTGCTGCTGTCTCCAACCCCCAGTTATAGACCAGTACTGGTACATGGTCTTTTAGGAACTGAGCCTATAGCAGAAGGCAAGTAGCAGGTGAGCAAATGAAGCTTCATCTATATTTACAGCCACTCACAATCACTCGCATCACTGCCTGAGCTCCATCTCCTGTCACGTCAGTGGTATCATTAGTATCTTATAGGAGCATGAACCCTAGTGAATGGTGCATCCAAAGGACCCAGGTTGTACACTTCTTATGAGAATCTAATACCCACCACCCAGTCTGTGGAAAAATTTTTCTTCTGTGAAACTGGTCCCTGGAGACAAAGAGTTTGGAGACCAGTGCCTTAGTAGATATGTGGGTAGGCACATGGCTGTGCGAGACTAAAGTTCACTGGAGAGCCTGAGAGTGTGAAAATTGTCATGGGATTCAGCAACTAACTAATATGTGTTGCCGTGGAATAGGATGAAATGACAAAGGGGAGAACTGTAAATTTAGGGAAGGTGTTAGGGGCCAAACTGTGGATAATTCAATACTTAGAAGATTAATAATTATGGCCAGAGCAGGAGGAGTGAAACCAATAGAACAAAGCAGGCCAGGAAAAGAAGGTGTACAAAGAACAAAGAGAGAGCCGACAGTACCAGATGCTTCTATTATAACAAGGAAGCAACCACTGGATTTAGTAAGGTGGGTGTCCATGGAAACCTTGACAACTGTGGTTTCCACGAAGTAAATGAGGAGAGAAAGTGAGTTAAGGAAATGGCAGCCAACATGGATAACATATGAGGAGGTTTTACTGTATGGGAGGGCAGGAAAAATGGTTTGCTAATTGGAGAGTGATATTTTCCCCCAGCACTGCTCTAAGGTTTAGGAACAAGTGAGCAAGATGTAAATCATTGGGCGTAATTCAATATGGGTTTCAACCAGGTAAGTGCAAGTGAGAGAGAAACTAGGCAACGTACTAAGGGCATTTGCCAGGTTATAGGATGTGGTCTTAGTTGTTAGAGAAGTGAAGATTCCAGGGAACAGAGTTAGAAGGGAAAAAAGAGTTTTAGAATTAATGAACTCACATTCTTGATGCCATAGTTACTGGAATGAGTGAAGGAAACAAAGTAGAAATCCAGCGGGCCCTTCCGTGTTCTAATAGAAGCATCTGGTACTGCTGGCTCTCTTCGTTCTTTATGCATCTTCTTTATGATAATGACAACGAGCAGGGTAAGAGGAAGATGGTTAGTCAGGTCCTTAAAAATCAATGCATGAGAGGGAGCAAGGAAATGGTGAGTGGGAGACAGCAAATTGCCAGAGCTTCTCAGAAGAAATGGTGTGAACGTGGTAATGTGGGGCAGGGAAGATACATCCATCCTCAGAGGACCTGAGAGAGACCACAGCCTGCCCTTGAGTGTGTGTTCCAGAGGATTCTTTAGAAGGTTTGGGAAGCATGGGAAAATGAGATGAAAGAGGGGAGATAGGAAAGGTTGAAAGTATGTGTCATGCAGAGTAACAGGGAAATAAGAATCGAAATGATGGATGTCTGGGAAGCTTGGGTTTCCAGGGGCCCCAGCTATGTGAGGAAGGATGAAAGTGATGCTAGGAGTTCCTTATAAATGGAGGCAAATAGAATAAGCCCTAGTCTGGAGGATTTAGGGACCTTCTACTGTGAGAAGCCTAAATATGGTACCATGTTTTTATCAAAAGGTAAAGTTCAGTTTTCCCACAAGTGACTATCTGAACTGCTGTAGTCTTTCAGAGGGCAACTGAGTGGAGAGTATGACACTGGAGAGAGCAGAAGACAATCTGAGATAAGAGAAGGTCTCCAGGAAAGGGTAACAAAGACAAAATTTAAGTTCTCCAGTCTCTTCTAGTGCCTATGAGAGAGCCTAGAAGAGGATAAAGACTTGGGAAGGAACAAATAATTACAGGCACTCCTCCACTGATGCTGGGGTACATCCAATAAGCCCAACGTAAGTCAAAAACTACTAACTGTAACCATAGTAAGTTGGGAACCATCTGTAATTAATTAAGATTTCAGGGATCATTGCATATGTGAAAACTTTGCCTCAAGAGAAAGGTCTGAGGATTAAACCCTTGTCATGACACCATCCAGCAAAGAAGGGTCACCAAGTTTGTTGAGGCACAACTGTGTGCATTCAGAGCCCAAGGAGAGAGTCTGGTTCTTTAGCAGTGAAAATGTTTGGTGTTGAGTCTTTTCATCTGTCCAAGTGTACCCCATCACCTCCCAGAAAAATTTCTGTATTCCACCATGTGGTTCAAAGAAGAAACCTCGAGGCTGAATACAGCATGTGGCTTATGATTAGAATAACCTTCCATTGATAATTTATATATCCAGTGTGAGGTCCACTAAGGGCCATCTGCTTTCCATATGCCAAATATTTCTTTCCTGGGGCAAAGAAAAATTGCAATCCTAAATTGATCACACTCCCGGTTATCTCTTATTATTTTGGTTCCATGGCATGGAGCTCTCAAAACAAACTTAATTTTCATCACATCGAATAAAAAATACCAGCCAAGCTGATCTATTAGGAAGAAGGTAGGTTGCACAAAATCAAATGGCAATATATTGCTGCTGCTCTAAAAAAGAATTGCTACTCTAGAGAATACTCCCTTCCTAAATGGCTATAAAGGCCCCATGCTCCAGAAAAGTCAGAAGAAAAATTACCTCCCAGCTTGTGCATTTATTTTTATGGCTGCGGTTGATTGTTCCTCCCACTCCCGCCTACAACACACCCCAGTGCCTGTCAATTCCCAGACCTAATCCTACACCAGTTTCCAAGGTCCCAACCGGGCCAGTTTGCTGAAATGACATGGTACGGTCGGCTTTTGCCAGGCATCTAAGTCAAGAATTACAAAGTGAATGAGTCTATCTGTCTTTATAAGTGTATTGTGAACTTTATAGTTTAATATTAAACTTGCATCATAAAAAATGGCTCATAAATGGCTAATAAAAGCCTAGTTTACAGCTTATAAAGTGCATCAGTACTTTACATGGGTTTGCTTCAGAAGATTTATGTGCAAGCTCTTTGTCTCTTGGTTAAAGATTATTTTCCTCTTCAAAAAAGGAAAAAAAACCATTAAAAATAACTATTGAAAAATGGTTGAACTCTGTGTGGTACCAAATTTGAGGCCTCCAAGAAATTCAAACCTGATGTGCTGCTACTCATTAACGTCACAGGAAATGCCAGGGGTTCCATAAGCGGCACAGCCACTGGACAGGCCCAGGGTGGGTGGCACTGCCAGGTCTCCTTGGGAGGTACGATAAATTGGCATGAACCTTAAAACCAAGTGGGGGATACACCATCCTCAGTCTGAAACCCTGTGTTGGTCCCGGTGCTGAGGGCACAAAGAGGTTTACGAACACAGCCGAAAGTCCAACCCTTAAGCCACAGGGTGTCTGTGGAACCCCCTTCAAAAGCACTTGGAGACACCTCTAATGAGTTTCCTGAGAAGGAATAGCTCCTTCTTCTCGCCTTACTCGCTATCTCCCTCGCTTAATGCATTCGTGATATATGTGACTGCAATTCACTCACCCCCTCCACTCTATTTCACTTTTTATTGCCCATTGCACTGCTTTATCTAGGTTTATATACTTCATTATGTTCTCTGCTGTCACTTCCCTTATTTCATTTTTGATTTTTATTTGAAAGTCGGCGCAGGCAGCTGCGTTGCCGCTGACTTCCCCTCTGTACGGCCACAGACCGAGGAGGTCTCCACTGTGCCTTGACTTCTCTCTCTCTCTCTGGGACATTGCCAAGGAGGCAGAGTCCTGTGATGCACTTCCCTGGGTTCTGGGGTAGGAAACCTGGGCACCCACATCAGTCGTGCCACTAGGCAGCAGTGACGCTTTGAGATATTTAATTGGCTTGAGGGGAGGTCAAATGTAAGAGGAAAATGATTGAGTGAAGTGATCTCCAAGGTGCTAAACAATTCTGAGATGCTGCCTCCTCTACAAAATGCAGACAATAGCTTTTCTGCTTCCCACCCGAGATTGTTATTAGGACTAAATGAGATTACGGCAGTCAAAGAGCTTTGAATATTATAATGCTTTTTCCAAACCTACAAGATTACATTAATTATTAAAGGATGATTTTCAGAGCCTTCCCTGTCAACATATTATTTTTTCATATATCTCAAGATACCCCTTCCTTTTTTCAAGAGTGCATTCTCATGTTTTCTCAAGAGAGGCATTTAATCATCCTTGCAACCACAGGCATTTATAAAACTAGGTGCCAGAGAGAGATGAAAGAAATAAAGAAAGCAGATTCTCCCCGACTCAGCTTTCTGAGACTAGGAAAACAAGCTGTGGCATGAGAAATAGCTCGCCCTCGGGCAGGATTGCCGTGGGGCCTACAAGACTTCAGCTATGTATTAATGGTGGAAGTGATTCTTCATTATTTTGACGTAGCATCAAACAGGCTCTAATTGTAGAGGTTTGGAATGTGGAGGAGCTTCTATTTAACAAGGCACGTTAGCTTTGCCAAATATTGGTGACTAGAGCTGTTTGGCCCATGAGTGAGCAATAAGAACTCAGGACCTTCAACGTCTTCATGTCAAGATGTGGAAGGAAAGCCAAACCTTATAACCAACTGTAGCAAATACAAAATTAGGGCATCACACGAATCATGTTCTTTGTTCTCTTTAAGATGAAGAACTCCTTCCCCCAGCCAAAAAAAAAAAGAAAAATAGGTTTCAAAACCCCAGCCCTCTCAGAATCGTCAGAGTGGGAGGCCTTTGGTCCGAATGATCCACTGTGAGCCAGTCAATTTCTTTCCAGGGATTTATCTACCTGGATGTAAGAAGAGAGACAGGTTTCTTCTTCTGATGGTCATGAAGCTGGAAAGATGATATGAGGTGAGGTTTTGGTGATCTGGAGGTGACTTTCATCCAGGCTTTGGTGACCTGGAGTCCCAGTGTCTAGATATTTCCAGTTTTTCTCCAGCCATTTGAAACTGTAGGAGCAAATGAACTTCTCCATTTCATTTCTGCCAGGTGCACTTGGTTTCCAACACTTGTGATCAAAAACTTCTCCACTAATATAACCTCACAATTCTTCAAGGACAGGCCTCAGTCTATTTTACTGACCTCATTTCATTTTAGAAATAAAATTAAAATGAACTGGGGAAAGTCTATCACCCAGGCTACAGTGCAGTGGTAAGATCAGAGCTCATTGTAGTCTTCAACTCCTGGGCTCAAATGAGCCTCCTGCCTCAGCCTCCTGAGCAGCTGGGACTATAGGTGCATACTGCCACACCCAGCAAAATTTTCTTTAATATTTTTGTAGCAATAGGAGTCTCTCTATGTTGCCCAGGGTGATCTTAAACTTCTGGCCTCAGGTGAACCTCTCACCTCAGCCTCCCAAGGTAACTAAACTCCCAACTAAACCCTCCTCATGGAGAATCATTTGTGATTTCCCCAATCACACCGTGCCTTTTCAGAACTCCACATGTTTGCATATGCCCTTTCCTCTGTCTAGAATGCGCTTTCCCTATTTGTCTACCTGGAAACCTGCAACTCTTCCCTGGAAGGTCAAACACTATGGCCAATCTGAAATCTCTCACTACCATAAAATTGTTTAAATGTCCAGTGAACATTCTCCACGTGGTTAGCACTGAGTCAGGCCCAGAGGACGCATGCAAAATCTTGTAGGACTAAGAGACACTGCCACTAGGAGTTAACAAGGAGTTAACCATCTAATTGAGGAATAAGATTAATTCCATGAAACAATACGAGAGAATGTACAATCAAGCCCCAATTTGGGCAGTACAGATTTTAAATGCCAAAGGAGTTGAGAAAAAGAGAAAATCCATCACAGCTGATTCTGCAAAAATTCCAACTCATGGCTCACATGTATACGGCAGCTGAAAATAGTGTGCTATCCCCAATTGTACTGCCACCAGACAATTATTGAAATGTTCTCCCCACACAGGATGAAAAAGAAAAGAATCAGGGAAGGAAGGAAGGGGAAGAATGACAGACGTGCTCACCTGGAAGGGAAACAGGGGAAATACAAATCAAGTTGTCAAAATTTTCTTAACCTCTTCCGTGGTGCAATTCCTTGCTATTTATCCTAGAGAAATATTCTGAATGCATTAAAAAGTCCGTATTGTTAATAACAGAGAAAAATCGCAACAAATCCATCAGAAGGAAACCGGTTGAACACACTTTGTCATGGCCATAGCACAGAGTCCTATTGCAGCCTTTAAAAGAGAATGGTGTTTCTTTTATGTATTGTCATGGAAAGACCACCAAAATCCATTATTGAACAGAAAAAAGAGCAAATTGTCAAGACATCCTTATGATATGATCACGTTCATATAAAATACAGAAGCAGAAAATACTGTACCTCTGTCCAATCATTCATTCATTCATTCATTCAACAAATACCTGTTAAGCTCCAAGGTTGTGCTATACAACGTCCTGGGGGTTGGAGGATCCACAGTGAACAACACAACAAAAGTTCTTGCTCTCCCTGAGTTTCAATTATTGTAGGAAGAGACAGACATGAAGTCAAGAAGCAAGAAACATGGGCACTTTATCAATTGATGGGGAAATCTGTGGAGGAAAATGTGGCCAGGTGAGAGGAGAGAAGAGTGTCTACAGAGGAGGCATGGCAGCATTAACAGCATAGTGAGAGACAGCAGCGACCTGAGATGCTCTGGGGGTCCTGAGAGATCCATAATTTAGGAATAGCATGCAGGTGGGGGTAAGGGACATCTGAGGAGTAACCTGTGAGGACCGATGGCCATGCAGAAATATGCAGGAAGAGCATCCCAGGTAGAGTGACCAGCCAGGGCCAAGAGCACAGTGCCAGGGATGGGGCAGAATAAGAAAAGAGGGAAGTGTAGGTGACATTGGATAGAGGTGATGGGGTAATTCTATGGACTTCCACTCTGACCTTGAATGAGGCAAGGAGCCCTTGCAGGGTTGGGCAGAGATATGAGGAGAAGCGAGTTCTGTCTCACTAAGGGGTCACTCTGACTATAGTGCTGAGAAGAGATTATTGAGGGGCACAGGGAGAAGCAGGAAAACGATTTAGCAGGCTATTAAAATGATCCAGAAAGAAATGCTAGCAACTTGGACCAGGATGGAGCCGGGTGATAGCAGGGAGCTGGTAAGAAGTGGTTGAATTCTGGCTGCATTTAGAAGACAGAGCCAACAGGATTTAGCAACAAAGTGGGTGTGGAGTGTGAAAAAAGAGATCATTTTCTTTTTGTTCAAAGCAACTTGAAGGAATAAAGTAACCATTAGCTGACATGGGGGAATATGTGGGGAGACCATGTGGGGAAGATATACATATATCTTTAGAAATATATATATTTATGATGAGTGTATATAAATGTATGTATGTATTTATGATGAGAATATAAGTGTGTGGTAATTTATATTTGTTTTCCCTATATCCACCCATCTCCTTTCTTCTTTATCCAAACCGCTGGCTAAGCTCTGGAACTCCAAGACCCAGGGATCTGTTGGTTTGTGGAGGGCAGAGACAGAAGTAGTCTAAAGTCAGGGAATCCTTCTTATTCTGGAAAAGATTTCTCACTCCTCACTGAAGAAATGACGCTGGGTCTTTAAATAAAAAACAACAAGAAAAATATCTCCAGGGTGAAGAGTTCTAGCAAGGACACTCCCCCCTGGGCTGAGTGGAGAGAGAGCTGTCCGAGGTTTCTGGCTTTGAGAACCAGGTCTCATTCCCTGGCAGTCCTGAGAGGTCCATAATTTAGGAAGCCCTTGCAGGTGGGGACATCTGAGGAGTAACTTGTGGGAACCAATGATCAGACCACCCCCATGGGCACCCGCCATGCCTTAGCACTGCAAAAGACCCACAACTTGTCCTAATACAATGGCAGAATCCCCAAATGCCTGAAATTAAATTTTCTGCCAGCTTAACAGAGCTGGAGCTGGGAATAGATATTTCACTGAGTTATGGAAAATGCACAGCATGATATTTCCTGCACATCTGAGTTTGTGTGGTTAGATTTATGCCCATCAGAAAGGAGGGAAGGGGAGGGAGAGGGTGGGGGGAGAGACGATAAAGGGTGAGATCACACTTGTGGTGCATATGTGAAGGGTCAGGAGAAATCTTCTAAATACGGATCAAAATTGTTTTCACATAGTAAATGAGAAAATATCATGAATATTACATTAATCAGGTGGATAAAAATATCTCCGATTG
>CAUYRH010015392.1:0-15735 GCA_963574655.1 Perodicticus potto | reverse complement strand
AACTTCTAAATACGGATCAAAAATGTTTTCACATAGTAAATGAGAAAATCTCATGAATGTTATGTCAATCAGGTTGATAAAAATATCTCAGATTGTATGTGAAACCCGCACACTGTACCCCATGATTGAATTATTGTACACAGCAATGATTCAATAAAAAAAAAAAAGAAAAACACTTTGAACTTGAGCTTCAAAAAATTTATACAGCCAAAATTCCAAGGAATGTGAGCTCCAAGAAAATGACTTAAAGAAAAAAATCATACTATGTGAGGAAATAAACCACCATGAGCAAGAGTCAAGAGAATGGAAAAAAAAAAAAGAAACCACTACCACTGACATAAATTAGATCCACTAAGAATACAGTATTACAAATTATTACATACAAAATGTTAAGTAAGTGTGTTTAATATGCTTAAAGAAATAGGGGATAGTGGTTTATCTATCTGATTAACTCATTGAAGATCACTAAGTAACAAAAGACAATAAAAATTGACTAGACAAAATACAAAATGAACTGAAGAACTTTCACAAATCAAATTAAAAACTCAATGGACTAAATAATAGATTAGATTCTAACAGCTGTTCGAATGGAGTAAAGAGGAAAATCAATGAACATGGAGGGTTGAGAAGGTAGGTCTAACAAAATTCTAACCAAATTTCCTGAGTGGGATAATAGAATTTGGGAAAGGCACTATTTGAAATAACACTGGCTGAGAATTTTACAGAAATAATGCAAATATAAATCTTAGATACACAATTCCAGTAAGACTCAAAAAAGGTAAAAAGGAAATAAAGTGTCATCCAGATATACAATGAAACTGTAGATTGCCAAAGACAAAGAGAAGTTCTTAGAAGGATGTTAGAGGGGAAAAAACACTAAATAACTTCGAAGGAATGACAGTTTGATTGAGATCAAAAGATGGAATATTCTCAAAATGCTAAGAGAAAATAACTGTCAACCTAGACTTGTATAGCCAATGAAATACCTTCCAATGTGAAATTAGCACATGTCTAATAAACTGAAATATCTCTGTTCTAAAAAAAAAAAAAACAAAATTAAGAGAGGAACTTCAAGGCATAGAAAAAAAGATCCCCAAGGGACTGAAATGCAACAGATAATGCTAAGCTGAGACATTGGTAAACATGT
Source organism: Perodicticus potto (assembly GCA_963574655.1). NCBI lineage: Eukaryota > Metazoa > Chordata > Mammalia > Primates > Lorisidae > Perodicticus > Perodicticus potto. The sequence continues at coordinate 14,588 of CAUYRH010015392.1, read as the reverse complement.
CAGTATATCTGTGTTAACAAAAATAGTGCCCTGGTTATGGTGTTAGAAAAGGAATTCTTTCACTGAAAGCAGCTTAGAAGACAATCTTATTTCATGAAACACACTCAGCAAAATTCTCTAATTAGTGCTAGCTGGGGCACCAGAGCCACACTCTTTGGTGGTATAGCTAGTGAGTACACATGCCTACCCAGCCTTCCAATTTCAACAAAACTATTCTTATTGCAAAGAACTCATTTTATGGATTAAAATAATTGGTTATGGCTCGGCGCCTGTGGCTCAATGGGCTGAGGTGCCAGCCACATACACCTGAGCTAGCAGGTTCGAATCCAGCCTGGGCCCGCCAAACAACAATGACAGCTGCAACCAAAAAATGGCCGGGCGTTATGGTGGGCACCAATAGTCCCAGCTACTTGGGAGGCAGAGGCAAGAGACTCGCTTGAGCCCAGGAATTGGAGGTTGCTGTGAGCTGTGATGCCACAGCACTCTATCCAGGGTGTCAGCTTGAGGCTCTGTCCCCAAAAAATAAAAAAATAAAAAAAATAAAAAAAATAAAGCACAGTGATGCATCTGAAAGTGACTGGCATGAGGGTGGTACTACTTATGGTTCAGATGGCCTCTCTGAGGCATATAAACTGGGATCTGACTATCAGGAAGAATTCACCTATGAAGATCTGGGAAAAGAACATTCCAGCAGAGAGACAACCCACACTCTGCATCAAAATTAGAGAACCGGATGCAGTAAATGCAAAAATTGTTATTTCTAAATTTTCTCATTATTGAAGAAAGAATGCAGATAATTTAATTATTCATTCAAGAAGTTAAAATAGAGGTAAAAAAACTTTGAAAAGGAGAAAGAAAATAATAAAGATAACTATACAAATAGACAAATGCAAAAATAAACAAAAAAGCTAGGATTGATAAACAAACCCAGGATTTAGTTATTTGGGCGCATAAGTATAAAAGGTATGGATCTAAACAAGAATTTTTAAAAATGTATATAAATACAAAAATAAATATAAAAAGCTACCCAATTTTTTGCTTTCATAAAAATTAAACAATGAAAGCAAGAACTAAAATAACTCCAATATCAAATCTGACAGAAAGAAATAAAAAGAAAGGAAGGAAAAAATAAAGGAGGAAGGGCAAAATATGTCAAATTTTAGACCAATCTTATTTTTACATCTGGAATTATAAACCTGCCAAATTGAACCCACATCCTATTAAGTGACTCATGCTTCATAACCAAATTCTATATATAGAATAACCATTATTTTATATACACAAGGATAACTTAAAATTAGAAAAGAATATTAATACAATATTACATTATATATAATTTTTTTCATAGTGAATAAGACCTATTTTATAGTCACGAGGGATGAATAAAGTCTTTTGGTAAAATTGAACACTTTTCTCATTAAGAATTACTCTGGCAGCTCAGAAAAATAAGCTAATGGTACCCCTCGCTTTGCTCCATATGAAGAAACGGTAGATAATATATAAATCACACTTAAAAGATTAGCTATGGTGGGTTCGAACCCAGCCCGGACCTGCTAAAACAACAATGGCAACTGCAAAAAAAAATAGCCGGGTGTTGTGGCAGGTGCCTGTAGTCACAGCTACTTGGGAGGCTGAGGCAAGAGAATCTCTTAAGCCCGAGAGTTTGAGATTGCTGTGAGCTGTGATGCCACAGCACTCTACTGAGGGCCATATAGTGAGACTTTGTCTCAAAAGAAAAGAACGGTCTTTACATCAGTGAAGAGTCGTTAAAAAAAGAAAAAAGGAGGAGAAGAAAAGGAGGAGGAGACAGAGATTGAATGCTTAAAATATTTACTTTTTGGCCCTTTATTGAAAAAGCTTGCCAACCTCTGATTTAGAGCACAAAGAAAGCGCGAAGGGGGAAAACATCACCAATAAAGATTAGCTTGCAGGAAAAGAAATTACCACGTGACAAATTCATCCCCTTTTTAGGAAAGTCAATAGATTCAACCAGTAGAAATAAGCAGCATTGCAAATTTTAGACAACAAATCTGAACAGACCCTAAAATAAGTATTTTAAATATAATTACCCTGTAGTCCCAGCTACTTGTGAGGCTGACGCAGGAGGATTGCTTGATCTGGGAGTTCAAGGCTGTATGTAGTGTGCTATTTCTGTGCCCGAGAATAGCCAGAGCGCACTCTAGGCTGGATGATATGCAAAACTCCATCTCTAATAAATAATAATAGCAATAATGAAGGGGCAAAGGAGCTATATTTTGAAAGAACTTTCATAAATGAAAATCTAGTAATTGGAATTAAAATTCAAAGGAAAAATTAAATAGCAGGTGTAAACACAATTGAAGAAGTAATTAGTGGACTAGAAAGTAAATCTGAGAAAATTAACCAGAATCTCACACAAAGTACTAAAGGGATAAATAATGTGAAAAAGAAGTAAAGAGTGTGGAAGGATAGATTAAGAAGGAGCAATTAGTTGTAGTGTCCAAAGGTGAGATTAGAGAAAATGAGAAAGAAGAAACATCTAAAGAGAAAATTATTGTGAATCATTTGGAAATGATAAAAACCTGAATCCTTATATTCAAAAAGCACATTGAGTTTTCAGCAGGATAAAAATAAATAAATCCTAAAACTGGATACATTATAATAAATTATTAAATACAAAAAGAAAATAAAAAAAATAAAAGTAAGCAAAGAGAAAACACAAATTACCTTTTTATGGCAGAGGTTGCTCTATAGCCACCTAAATATATTCCAGATCTTCTGGAAAAACAGAGTTATAGTTGGGCATACAGATTTTGATGTTGGTGTTCTATGAATAAAACATGTCTTATGTATTTGACTTTAGAAGCATGTAATATTTTACATAATTCTGAAACAAATTTAAAGTTTAAAAGAAGTGATTCCTAGAAGTAGAAAATAAAAGGAAACAATTTTAATTTATATCTGAATGGTGGCATAACCGCATGGAAAGATACTAATTAAAGTGACTTTCAGACATGGTAATTTGACTATAATCTTTAGAGGTTTATCCTCTAAGGACAAAAGCAATCACATGTAGCAAGTTTAAACTGTTTACAATATTCATCTTGTTAGTGATGGCAATGCCTCTATGGTATTTTATTAGTCTGTTAGGTGGGTGGCTTAAACAGTAGAAATTGCTTTCTCACAGTTTTGGAGGCTGGAAGGGCAAGCTCAAGGTGCCATCGAAGTTGATTTCCTGTGTGGCCTCTCTTCTTGGCTTGTGGACAGCCACCTTCTCACTGTGTCTTCACATGGCCTTTCCTTTGTGTATTCTAGGGCAGACCCCTCTTTGTTCTTCCTTAGTCTATGAGAGAGAGACTGTCTCTTCCTCTTATAAGGATATCAGTCCTATCAGATTAAGGCCTCACCCTTATGAATCCATTTACCCTAAATTCCTGCCCTAAAGACCTGTTGTATGAAATGGCCATATATGCAAAGCAACCTCTAAATGCTGAAGGAGCCAAGAAACCAAAGAATGAGATCAGCAAATCCCGTTTATCAGTACAGGATTCACTGGGGGAACTTACAGACCTGTTACTCCCCAGACCAGGGGCTTATATATACCACAGGGAAAGGGTACACGTGCTCTATAGACGAGTAAAGGCAAGAACATTGTAGGCATTATAGATTATAATTTGTGCATTACTATCAAGGCTGACATATTATTATGCTGGGCACAGTAAATAAAGTAGGAATCAGGAGGCATTCATGGGACCAGGGTTAATCAGAAGACAACATGGTAGACTACAAGATGGAGTCACTTTTGTCTCCACAAGGCCTGATCTCCACATACAGTCAGCACTTGGTATCCATGGTGGGTTCCAGGACCCCTTACCTGTAGTATGTCTACATACTAAACTCTGCAGATGCTAGGCTTCCTTATATAAAATGTATGTTATATATAAGATAGTAGTGAATATAAGCTACCCACATCTTCCTACATGGATTAAATCGTCTCTAGATTACTCACAATGTCTTGCTTACACAATGTAAATGCCGTGTAAATAGTTGTTAGACTGTATTGTTTTTAAAATTTGTGTTATTTTTCAGTGTTGTGCTGTTATTTATTTATTTTTTTTTCTGAATCATTTTGATACCCAACCTGAATCCATGGACACAAAACCCATAGACATCAAGAGCCCACTGTGCGTTTCTTTGGGGGTTAAAGCTTCAGCATATGAATTTTTATGAACACAATTCAGTCTGTTAACAGCTGTCATTGCAAAGGAAATTTTGTATATAGGAGAAAGGAAATGCAGATGTAAAATCACTAAAGCTAGGTTAAAAAAAAAAAGTCTATAGTCCTGAATTAAAGTAGAAACCGTGGATATGAGCATGATGCATATGTGTATAAAATGTAAGATATTATATGTGATAGAATGTATACACTGGATCTATTCATTAAAAAGGCCTGGAAACAATGACCAACCCCATAGCAATGAGACCATTAGTCCCCAGATTACAGTTTTTAAATACCATTTCCTATGCAAATGAACCAGAGATTCTTAGAAAAATGTCTGATTCTTAGACTGAGGAGGGAAATATACAAGCTGAGCATAGAAAATCTTGTCATCCCAGGTAGCAACAAAGTTATCAAAGATACCATTTCAATGACCTGAGTAGTCTTCCCCTAGCTGAAGATGGGACAATTTGATTTTTAGAATCGATTTTGACTACAGAATGTCTGAGCTTAATATTGCCCATTCTGACTATAATTCTATTAGTTACCTGATATTCTTTTAATAAATTCGTCTTCTGCTTTAAGTAAGTCAGAATTGTTTTTGTTACTTACAACTAAGAAACTGGACAGATAACTTTGGGAAAACTTGCCTAGCACAATGCACTGTCCGTGTGTAACAGATGTTCAGTAAATGGTGACTTCCTTTCTACCTAAGATTCAAAAACCTGTAATGATTTCTTTTCAGATACTAAAAACTATACAGAAAACTTCCTCTCTATGAGGACTTTCCTGGCCCAGGAGGGAGACTCTGCCTCTGTTCGTGGTCTCTATAGCTCCTTTACTCTCCCCTACCCAAAGGGATAAAATCTATAAGCTTCTACTCTTCCCTACCCAAGAGGGTAAAATCTGTAAGCCTCTACTCACCCCTACCCAAGGGGATAAAATTTGTAAGCCTCTACTCTTCCCTACCCAAGGGGATAAAATCTATAAGCCAACTGGTCACAGTCCAAGGTTTTGAGTGGGCCCTGGATACAGTGACAGCATCACTGTGTTAAATGTCAGCACCCAGTCTCTGCTCTCTGGCACTTTCTGCTTCTTATCCCCTAGCAGTGAGCAGACATGGGATAAGATCTCTTACCTCTTCCCCAACATGGTATAAGAGGGTAAATGGATTTAGTACTTCCTTTAGGTCCTAGATCTCTCTATCAACCAATACATCTAAAATTCCAATTTGAAGAAAAGTAAAAATCCCAGGTAGACACTGAGGCATAAGCCATGTGCTCCAGCTCACTTTTTACCAGAAAACTCTGCACTGGAACTTAGCAGGTCCTGGCTCAGCTATTGATAGTATTACAGCTATTGATTAGTATTATAGTTGATTCCCATTTGCTGTTGTCCCTTGTCCTGCACGGAACTCCCTTGGGAATCTAACGGTAAGATAGGACTTGGAAAGGGAAGGACTCAGATATTCCTGGGTTCCCTGCAGAGCAGAAGAGCAGCAACACCATGCAGTAACACCAGAGTCCCTCTCTCATTCCCACAGAACCACCAGGAGAGAAGAAGCAGAAAGGGCAAAAGAATACACCGTGGACACCCATATGTCAACACAGGAACCCTGATGTTTATATTTTGGGGCTGTCACAGGTAGAAATAGGCTGGGAAGTAGGAGAGGAGGCAGTGGGTGGTAGGAGGAGGAAGGCAGAGTGGGAGGACAGCTCCGCTCCTGCCTCACTCTGTTCTTTTCACCCACACTCCTCTTTCCCCCATTAATTCCCACCCACACATCCAAGGAAGAGAGTGATAAAAAGGCTCATGAGGATGATTCAAATTCGAAGGAATTTTATTGGCCACATCATTTTCTTGGGAGCTCATGTCTAAGAAATTTCTGTTTTGTACTTCTAGTGCACTAAAAGCATGCCTATTCCACCCATGCTCCAGATTTTAAAGAAAGACTTATTTCTCTCTCCTTCTGTTAGCCTGGTTTCCCATGGATTCATCCTTTCTTGCTGTCAGAAAGTTCAAATATAGAAGGCCAAGAAAGAGGTATATACCTAGGGAGAAAGATGCCAAGATAGTCACTTGAGCCTATTTTTAATGCAGAATTTTACCTTTAGAATTTTACCTCAAAACAATCCTTCAACAGTTATCCCAGCTTCTCCATTGCCTAGAGTAGTGTTTGAGGCCAAAGCATCATAATAATATGACTATATTTGCCTGGCTCTATCCTCTGAGAATGGTGTCACCCTTGTGGACCTCATGGACAAGGGCACAGCTCTGGCAAAACAGTATTTGAGTATTCAGAGCCTTGGGCTTAAGCCCAATATTTACATATTCCCCAATGCCATGACATTCAAAATAAATAACATGGGCAATAATAGACCCAGCATGCTAAGACCAAGTTTGGCTAATGGCCTGGCAGATGAATACTCTGCTCTGAGCTCCAATGAGCAGTGGCTGCACACACAACTATCAGGAGGCTGCAGCTCTTGGGAATTGCTGCTGTGATCTCCAGGCCTTCCCTTTCACTGGCTTTGCTTCACTGTTTTCTGGTATCTCCATCAGACTCTTCCTAATGGATCTCCTGGTGCTTCCCAACTTTGAGGAAACCTGTTTCTTGTTGATGATCTGGGAAATGCATTGTGATATGAGGTAATGGCTTCCAACAAAGGACCCTCACGTTCTTAAGATGATGTGGCTGAAATATGAATGGATCACTGTGCTTAGGAGAGGACCTTTCTAAGACAGGCTACTGAACTTCTGCTTATCTTCTTAGGTTTGTCCCCAAATCACAGGGGCTTCAGATGCCATCACAGGTCCTCTGCTTCCCTCTTCTGGTCAACTGAAGGGAATCTTTACAGCCATTTAGAGTTCAGGGGAAGGATTAATATGATAGTAATAGAACCAAATCATAGTCTGCTAGCAATCAGTGTTCAGTTGACTAAAACCTACACCCAAGAAGCAGATAATGGAAGGTAACATTACTGCATTTCAAGTATGCTCACCCCAGGGCAGTCATGACCTCTGTTCTTCTGTGTAGACCTGGAGGGTAGATGGTAAACGAGAAGTTCCAAAACATGGTATCAATGTATATGTCTGCAAAAAGGATTCTATCATATTTGGAAAATCTTAGGGTAAAGTAAGTCTCACAGGTTTACTTACTTCAAAATTGCTTAGGGCCTTTAAATTGCTAACATGCTCTGTGAATCCCCTAGGAGGATGGAGTATATAGTTTTTAATCAATGAATTCTTTATTGGAGAAGATCCCAAGGGCTAGCATTCCATCCAGCAGAATACTCCAGAGGAAACGAGACTAGTGATTAAAGAGGTCAGCTGAGAAAGAAAGATCTCCACATTTTGAAATGACAGGTGTTATTTCATCCAGGCCAACATCAGACCACCAATACCTCTTGACTTGACATTAGATTCAGTTTTAATCATAAAGCTTGGAATAGAAAAGGACTCTAAAGGCTCTAAAGGTCCCTCCCAGACCAATCCCTCCATTTTGTAGGTAAGGCAACAGAGATTCACGTAGCTATAAAGAAAGTATAATCTTTAAACCCAAGAAAGAAATATCACTTTACTGAGGCAAGAGAATCGCCTAGGCCCAGGAGCTGGAGGTTGCTGTGAGCTGTGACACCATGGCACTGTACCCAGGGTGACAGAGTGAGACTATGTCTCTACAAAACAAAAGAAAAAAAGAAAGAATTGTCACTTTAATATCTATTTATGGGATTCCAGGAGGACTCATGACCATTTTGCCCAGACGAGCTATCTATTGCAATGAGTCTGCATTTTGATGTATTAGATGAATAGGTCAGAAAATAAAAAAAAACTTAGTTTAGAAGAGGATATATCCAGCCATCCACTTCACTGGAAAGATGTATGCAAAAAGTTACAGCATTTGACAAAAGAAGATTCAACTTATTATTCACATGTAAACCCACAGAAGGCACTTTTATAAAAGACATCACCCTGGTTCATGAATCAAATGGAAAGCCAGGAAATACAGTTTGTGTTAAACTCCAAAATGCTTTGATGCTTTTTCATAAACGTTAGCACATTTGGGAGAGCATCATGACCTTCTTCTGTGTTAGCTAACCACTGTTCTGGTTGCAGTGACAAGAACCCAGCTTGAGTGAGCATGGGCATAATAAAAAGGGGGGTGGGGAGTGATTTACTGGAAGGCTCGCTAACCAAAGGAAGATCTGCAGAGCAACCAGAATCCTCACCTTCATCTCTTGCATGCTTCTCTGTCAGTCAGATGGGATCTGCCACACTGTGGAGGCTGTCGCTGGCTCATAGCCTCACATCTTCCCCACCAGAAAGGAATAGTTTCAAGTTCAGCAATCCCAGAGAAAGGATCTGATTGGCCTCACTCGCTTGAAGTGCTCTTTCTGAGCTAAGGGATAGAGGGTCTTAGGAGAGGCAGATAGCATGGAGGGTAAAAGTGTGGGTTCTGAAGTCCAGTTGCTTGAGTTCAAATACTGACCCCTCTGCCTACCAGTTGCATAATCTTGGGCAAGTTCCTTAAGCTCTTTACCTGGGTTTACGTATCTGTCAAATAGGGACCATAATGGTATCTACTATATTTTTTTAATTTTATTAATTCATAATTGTGTACATTAGTGCAATCACGGGGCACAATGTGCTGACTTCATACACAGTCTGAAATATTTTCATCAAACTGTTAAACATAGCCTTCATGGCATTTTCTTAATCACTATATGAAGACATTGGTATTCTACATTTAGTTTCACTAGTACCCTTCTAAGATGCACCGTAGGTGTGATCCCACCAATTGCCTCCCCTCCCTTGCCCGTTTCCCCGTATTCTTGTGCCATAATTGGGTTTTAGCCTTTATATGAAAGCTATAAATTAGCTCCATATTAGAGCTGAGTATATTGGATACTTTTTCTTCCATTCTTTCTTTTTATTATTTTATTTTATTTTATTTATTTTTTTAATTGTAATTTGGCTGGGGCCAAGTTTGAACTCACCACCCTCGGTATATGGGGCCGGCGCCCTACTCATTGAGCCACAGGTCAGGTGCTGCCCTTTTCTTCCATTCTTGAGATTTTTTGCTAAGAAGAATATGAGCAAAGGTATCTACTTTTTGTATCATGATTAGATGAGTTTTTATACAGTATCTGCCACGAGGTAAACAATCAGTAGTCATTAGCTATTGATTAGCAATAGCTAATGTCATTACTGGTTCAACTTGGAATGTTGGGAGGCCATGCTTAGAACAATCACTATGGTGATTTAGTGGAGAGATTAAGAGAATGACCTCTCTGGTCTAATGATTTCGATTCAAGTTCCAACTCCTGCACTTACTGGCCATACCTTATGCAAGTTACTTAACTCTTCTGCACTTTTGGTTTCTTCATCTATAACATGGGGGTAATAATGGTTCCTACCTTGTGAGGTAATTGCATAGCATAAGTGAAATGACAACGTACATCAGGCAGCATCTTGCCCAGCACATACTAACCATGCAGCCAAGTTGTTATTACTATATGAGGGTTGTACAGGTGGTCTATGGGAAGATGATAGCTCCCACTTGAATCATGGTAATAGGAGTATTTTATTCATTCGCTCATTCATGCAACGAATATTCATTGAGTGTTACCGCTGTGCTTAGACAATGTGCTAAACGTGGAGAATACAGAGTGATGAACAAGACCAGCATGGCCTAGAGCTCATGGAGAATATGTGCTAGTATGGCTTTTTGAAGAAGCATATTGTTCTGGACAGAAAAAAACAACACATGCCCACTACTATACCTACCAACTATGAGACCCCTAACTCCTCTATTAATAACCAGTCCTTCAGATTTCTTGTCCTCTGCCTTCCCTCAAAATCATAGTTCACCATTATGCCCTGTTTCCTTATATATTCCTTATTATAAAGGAATACTTCTTTCTATTCTTCTTTTTAATTTTTTTTCAGATAGAGTATCACTCTGCTGCCCCAGGCTTGAGTGCCGTGGCCTCAGCCCAGCTCACAGCATCCTCAGACTCCTGGGTTCAGATGATCCTCTTGCCTCAGCCTCCCAAGTAGGGGGGAGTACAGGTGCCTGCCATGACACCTAAATAATTTTTCTATTTTTAGTAGAGATGGGGTCTCACTCTTGGTCAAGCTGGTCTCAAACTCCTGAGCTCAAGCAATACTATTAGCTCAGCCTCCCAGAATGCTAGAATTATAGGCATGGGTCACTTCACCTGGCCACTTCTTTTTCTACTCTTGATAATTATGATTGTATGTATGCATGTAATATATATGTGTATAGATTGTATTACAATCTCATACGGTATGTATAAATTGTATTACAAAATTATGTATTTCTTACAGTATTTTAAAGATTTTTTAGATCACTTCCTTGGGAGACTTGCCAACTTGATTAATCTCAAATGTAGGAATAGAACCAAGAATGGAGAAGCTTAGCTCCATCAAAAAAAAAAAATGAAAGAATCTTTCAAAAATTGGTTAGTAAGCTCTTACCTCAATTATATACAACAGTCATTTTCAGGTAGATTGTAGATTAAATGAGGAAAGTAAAACAATAAACCTTCTAACAGAATAAGATGTCTGTATGAATTCTGGATCAGGAAAGTTTTCTTAAATAAGATCCCCAAAGCATTTGCCATGAAATAAAAGTTTGAAGAAGTTGACTACATTAACATAAAGAATATCTGCTCGCTAAAGTACGCCATTAAAAGAGAGCAAAGGCAAGCCTCAAAGTGGAACGGCGTTTTGTAATGTATACAACCAACAGGGGACTCATATACAGAATGCATGAAGAATTTTTTACAAATCTACAAATCAAAAAGAAAACAAAAACAAATAACACAATAAAAAATGGACAGAAGATCTGAATAAACACTCTACAAAAGAAAAACTACATAAACAATGAGCTTTAAAAGGTGCTCATCTCATTGGTTAGCAGGGAAATGTAGACCAAAGTCACATTGATATACCACTGTACACTCACTAACGTATCAAACCAAGGTTGCAAGGCTATAGGAATATTAAGAAGTCAGATATGAGGTTGGGTACAGTGGCTCATACTTGTAATCCTAGCACTCTGGGAGGCCAAGATGGGTGGATTGCTTCAGCTCAGTAGCTCAAGACCAGCCTGAGCGAAAGCAAGACCCTGTCTACTAAAAATAGAAAAAACTAGTGAGACATGGTGGTGGGTGCCTGTAGTCCCAGCTACTCAAGAGGCTGAGACAAGGGGATCATTTGAGGCCAAGAGTTTGAGGTTGCTGTGAGTTAGGACACCATGGCACTCTATCCAGGGCACAGAGTGGGACTCTGTTTCAAAAACAAAAAAAAAAATAAAAAGAACTCTGATATGCTGCTGGTGGAAGTGTAAATTGGCACAATTACTATGAAAAACAGATGGACATCATATAGTAAAACATAAGATATGCATAATTTATAACACAGCAGTTCATCTCCAAGGTATATAAGCCCATAAAACATATGCTTCTGTGCACCAGTATACATATTTAAGAACTTTCATAGCAGTATTGAATAATAGCATCAAACTAGAGACAGCCTAAATGTCTATCAAGAGTGGAATGTATTTAAAAAATGATACATTCATACTGTGAAATATTATACCATGAGAAATAGGAGGGAAAGAACAGCTACATGACACCTAGAGGCTGAATCTTAAAGAGATTTGAAAACTTTTCTTTCTTTTTTTTTTTTTTTTTTTTTTGAGAAGTACTCAGGATTTATTGACAGAGTATTTCACAAAAACATTCAAGACTGCATAAAATACTAGACATAAGGCAATTAATCAAATCTGAAGTCACTAAGAATGTTCTACCTTTTCCAAAGTACTTGCCCGTGGACACACTTATCAATAATAAGTATTCTTTGTTGGACTATTAGATAGTCAATGAATTCTATTACAGACCATAGTATGACATACCAATGTTTGAATACATATATTTCTCAAGAGACCTTGAAAATTTACCTTTATTCATTTCCCTTGAGTCCAACAAGGCTATAATTAAAACAATAATAATCTAATAATGAAATAATCTAAACACTATTTAGATTATTTGATAATAATTGCTAATCAATAATGTAATAATCTAAGCACTATTTAGATTATTTGAATGGCCTTGAAGAAAGTAGTTACTGAATTTCCTTTAACAATACTGAATGTGTAATATTCTTTACTAACAGAAAATTAATTATCTATAAACTAAATCCCATTTGTTACAATTTCAATTTGTTTTATATTGCCCTTCCTCAGCAAAAAGGGAGAAAACTTCATTACCATTTTCCAATAATACTCAGATCAAGAAATCAATCAACAGTTGCAACTTAATGTGTCCCATACTGTGATATGGTTTACAAAGGTAAAATGTCTAGGAGATGATTCTTGTTCTTAGGAAATAATAAGTGCAGATATACAACCGATGTCTCTGGTCACAAAGCATTCCAGCCAATACGTCAAAATGGCAGTGACCCCATAACAAAACCTCCCAGATGTTACCGGGTCTTCACTTCTGCATTAATTTTCAAGTAAGTCACCTTAGGTGCAGCCATTAAATGTCAGATATTCACATGTAGCAAAGAGTACATAGACGGACACAAACTACATGGTGCAATTTACATTAAAAATGTTAAAGTCAAAACTAAACAACTTTTAGAACCGAAACTTTTAAAAAAGAGTAAGAAAGGAAATGTTGTGAAAATCAAGAGAGTTTTTACTGCTAGGGAGAAGGAGGGTGATAATTGGGAAAAGGTTTTTAAGAGTGTTAGTAATGTTCTATACCTTGACGCAGGTGGGTTACACAGGGTTTGTTTCACAAATTGTTAAATCAAATTTATATTAAAAACTTTCCTCTGTGTGTGTTATATTTCACACATTTACATTCACACGCGGGAGTAAATATATTATATTGCAGACACAATGGACAGAGGCAGAAATTAATACAACCAGATAAAGGGTAGAATCACTCAAGTTCAAAGTCACAGAGCTCTCTGAGGGCGGCTGAGGATCACCAGTTTAATGACCACCCCAGGACAACTTCTGATGCAACTTACTGCTAAATGGGGCAAGTGATGTCTTGTCTTGTCCAACCACATTGCACCTTCTATTGGTATAACTTGTAGAGATTTATTTATAGAGAAAATTTATAACAAACATTAAAGTTACACATCGTCAGGGCAAGAAATCTCCCAGAACTCCCATCTGAGCGTTCATATGCAACTCCACAAATTTATAGTTGTTGGAGGGAAGATTGAAGTGACAGATGGACAGTGCCAGTCATCAGTGCTTCTGCAGACAGGACACGTGTCCTAGCAGTCACCCTTCTGATTGAGTCTGGGTAACTGACGGGTCTCCATCTGTAACAGCTCCTCCACCGGGAAGGGTGATTACTTCAGCCCTGCACCGTCGCCCCACCCCTGTGATGTTGGAGTTTGGCCTCTTCCCTATCTTCCCCACAACTTTCAAGCTGTGTAGGGTTTTGTTTGTTGGGGTTTTTTTGTGAGTAATGGAAACGTTCCTATAGTAACATACGCCTCCCGTTTCCCTCCTGCTGTGGGGTCCTCCATATATCGCTCTCACACTGCCCCTCATGCCTTTCCAGCGCCAGGGATTGTCCAGTGCAACGTTTAACCTTTGTAACAATCTGTGCAATTGATGGGTTATTATCTTCATTTGGGCTGAGAGAGGTTAATACCTCATTTTCATATCTCTGCTTCTCTGCCCCTACATGTCCAATAATTTTTTAAATTTCTATTTTTAATTTTCTTCCTTTAAAGAGACTCTGTCCATGTTGCCCAGGCTGGTTTCACACCCAGATTCAAGTGATCCTTCAGTCTCAGCCCCCCAAGTAGCTAGGACTATGGGTGGGGTGCACACCACTATGCCCGGCTATTTTTAATTTTCATTAAACTAATACCATAAAAATGTTAAAGGTAATTTTTAAAGAAAATTTAATTTCTAATCTCATCATTCCAGCACATTTTTTCATTTTTTCAAAGCATTGCTATGTATAGTATTATTATGTTACAATTATAATATATAATTATAGTGGTTTTTAAATATAATATATCAGGGGGGTCATGATGGGCAGCAAGATGGCGTCTGCAAGCAGGGTCTTCCAGGTAGTCAAGCCGCACACTCCATTAATACGATTTCCTGACAGAAGAGCCAACCCTAAACCCAATGTATCAGAAGCTTCGAGATCAGCAGGACTACCGTCTCACTCTTCTGCAATTTCCCAGCATTCTAAGGGAAATAAATCACCAGACTTGCTGATGTATCAGGGTCCACCAGACACTGCAGAAATAATAAAAACATTACCTCAGAAATACAGAAGGAAACTTGTGTCTCAAGAAGAAATGGAATATATCCAAC
>CAUYRH010015390.1:0-33779 GCA_963574655.1 Perodicticus potto | reverse complement strand
TTCATGCCAACATCTTTAGTTTTAAGATTTTCTTATGTGAGTCACTCTTACTGGAGTTAGGTGATATCTCAAAGTCATTTTGATTTGCATTTCTCTGATGATTAAATATGATGAGAATTTTTTCATGTGTCTCACCATTTTATCTTTGATAAGCCAATCAAAAATATAAATTGGGGGAAAGATTCCCTATTTAACAAATGGTGCTTGGAGAATTGGCTGACAACTTGTAGAAGACTGAAACTGGCACCCCACACCTTTCAACAGTAACAAAAAATGACTCTCACTGGATAAAAGATTTAAACTTAAGACATGAAACTATAAAGATTGTTGGAGACAGTGTAGGAGAAACACTTGAAGAAATTGGCCTGGGAGAATACTTTATGAGGAGGAACCCCTGGGCAATTGAAACAACTCGAAAAATATATTACTGGGATCTGATCAAACTAAAATGCTTCTGCACAGCCAAGAACACAGTAAATAAAGCAAGCAGACAGCTCTCACAATGGGAGAGGATATTTGCAGGTTGCAATTCTGACAAAGGTTTGATAACCAGAATCCACAGAGAACTCAAATTTATTAATAAGAAAAGAACAAGTAATCCCATTTACTTGTGGGCAAGGGACTTTAACAGAAGCTTCTCTGAAGAAGATAGGTGCATGGCCTACAGACCAATTTATTTGAATTTAACTGTCTCTATATACAATGCTTTTCCTTCGCCTGCAGCTTTCAGGAGAAATGATTCTCCTTTTATCTTCTGAGAACTGAGATAGGTGAGACAGAAATAAGTCCTTCCAGCAGCCTCAGATCATAGAATGTGCCAAATAAGATTTGCCCTGATCCCTCCAGTTTAAGGCAGGAAATCAGGAATTGGAATGCTGCCTCCTCCAGGAGAAAGTCCACTCTATTTCTCTAAGTAGGTGTGAGGCTAAGGTGAGTAAAACACTAGAAAAAATTTATGTTTGACTATTGCTTTTTGTTGACTGGTTGATTGGACATTGGCTTCATTTCCCTAGACAAAACTTTGTTTTCTAGAGATCCTACCAGGTTATTTAGCAAGTTGATGTTTGTTTTTTAATGGGACAACCTGATCTTGGATCTTCTAAATATCTAATTTTATTAAAATTACTCTCTGTGTATTATGTCTTAAGCATCATTATTACTGGTATAGGAAGGTTGAGAAAATTTACCTCTACCCATTAGGTTCTATAGCTGGAATCTGTATCTTACAAAAGGCAGATAAACAAGAGAAAAGCATACACATTTTATTTAAGGTTGTTAGTTTTATGTATGTGGAACTTCACCAAAGAGAAGATAAAAATTCAAAGAAGTAGTAAGACTTGTGATTACATACCATTTTTTAAAAAGAGTATACAACAGATGGTAAAGTAATGACTAGACAAAGGAAAAGGAATATGCACTTCTAGTGTTGGCAAATTGTGAGAAAGTAAATATATGAGAGAAATTAATAATAGATAAGGGTTCTTTAGTGAGGTTTGTACACGCAGTCTCAGTACTGCATCTCTAGTGATAAGAGTTTTTCTCCTTTTTCTGGTATGTGGGTCATAAAATACTTCCATGAGGGGATTTTTTTTTGCCCTGCTTTTAGGCAAACAGGGGTAGGGAAAAGAGTCCTTTCTGTGTTTGCTTTCTCAGAAGTATCTTTAGCTTAAAATAATCCTTTTGGCAAAGTGGCATTTAGGGGTGGCATATTCTGATTCCTTTTATATGCATAGCTTTGGTGTGTTAGTTTTCTCTCCAGGTATAGTAGTTCAATCCATAGATCAATATAGAGAACTGACACCAAAAAATTTAGACTTTTAATTTCTATTTTTATAGACTTTTAATTAGACTTTTAATTTCTATTTTTCAATTTTAATTTTATTTTTATTTTTCCTCAAAAAATAAACAACTAACATTTATAAATAAAAGTAGAAGATAATTTCAAAAAACAGATCTTGCCAAATCTTATAGACAATAGAAAAAGAATAAATACTTCACATTCATTCTACTTCATTTGGATATACCTGATATGAAAATTGGAAACAATATTTTATTATAATGGGAAATTGCAAACATATTTCACTTATAAGTGAAGATGCAATATTCCAAACAACGTAAAATCTTCACACTGAAAAAGTAGGAGGTAATCCGCTAAGACTGGGATGTAGGCACCAACCACTGTGCAGTTCCCCAGACTTCCGTCCCCTGTGAAATAAGAGCCTTAAGTGGCAGAGAGAAGGGAAGTAAGCGTACCCAAAACTAGGGCAGGCAAAGGTCCACTGCTCTAGGAACGAGGCTTAAACGAAATCTTCTACACCTGAGGGAGAAGCAGGCGGTCCTCTTGCACCTAAGATCCTGCACTAGTGGAAAGATGAAGTCTACTTGGGGAGTGACAGGAGTCTCTCTTGCACCCATGACCCACTGCAAATATGAAGACGAGTGTGGCTGCCATGAGAAGGAGGGAAAGATGTACTGAAAAAACTCACCACAAGGCTTACATATGAAGGCTAGGCAAGAAAAATAGTTGAAATCCCCACCCCTACTCCCAACCATAAGAGTAGAGCCAACCAACAAGCATGAGGTGTCTCAACCAACAAGAGAGAGGCGAGTGGGGAGAACCCCTTCTGTGGTACAGGCAGGTGGGGAAGGCTGAGAACTGAGGCTTGCGCAAGAAGATCAAGATAACCCAAAGTACCACGGGTTCTATTCTAGAAATGGATGACAGCAATCCACCAAAAGAATTTGAACTGGTGGCACAATGAAAGCTATAATTGCAACAAGAAAATTCCTAAGTAACTCCTGAACACTGAACATATTTACTCATCGGAAGAAAGCGATTCATTTGCAGGAATAAAGTCTTATTTTTCCTTAGTCTTTACTGTTCTTCCACACCTGTTTTCACGAAATAAGGAGGTAATAGAACCAGACAGAGATCACCGAGGTATTGGAACAAGCGACAGGGCCTTTGAAACAACTCTGATGAACACATTATGGGATCTAGCAGAAGGTGGAGAACATGCCTGAAGCAATGGGGAAATTCAGTTCCATGGTAGAAATGAGAAGATAAAAATCTAATGAAAATGCTCGAAATTTCCACTTTAAAAGATAGGAAGTGAATAATGTCTTCAATTAACTTATCAGTAGGTTAACATAGATGAAACAGTGAACATGAAATTAGGGCAATAAAAATTATCTCAACTAAAATACAAAGAAAAAACAATGGGTGTTGGAAGTGAGTGGGGGAAGAACCAGGACAGATTATCCAAAAGCTATGAGGAAAAATAGAACTGTAACTGAAATGTCACAAAAGAAATAAAGAGAAAATGGGGCATAATAAATATTTAAAGATAGAATGTCTGATAATATTCTAGAGGAAAGATTAAAAAAGACAAAAAAATCTGGATCTAATAAATTCAGGATGACAAGGAAATAAAATCAGGATAAAATTAATATATAATTACACAGCAGTCTAAGTGATTCAGGTAACCAAAAAGAAATAAAATCAAAATACCAATAAGTTTTCCAAATGAAACAAATTATTAACATGTTGCTAAAAAGTCATTCCAGGCTTCTCTATGAATTTACAGAGTTTTTAAAAAGATTTTTAATATTTTAAATTCATTTTTGAAATCCAAATAAACTTCCTGGAGGAATTATTATTATTATTTTACTTAGTCTTCTGGCCTGAGAATTCTGGTATTTTCAGAAGCTTAGATTTTAGGACAGGTAGAAATTAAGAGAATAATCCTACTTCCATTGGCCTGGCCATTAGGTACCGATCAATGTTCTGGTATATTCAGTGTTAAAAATTAAATTTCAATACTTCTGATAGTTATAGAATAAATATTAATACCTGTACATTACCAGGCTTGAATTTTACACACACACACACATATGCATAATTTTGTTATAAAATATTTCAAGGAACAATTCCAGGTGTTAAAAGAGATTAGTGATTCTCAGCTACTAGTTCAAAGGAAGAATGCTAAAGCTTAAACTAATATTGCATGCCTATCTCTGCCCCTTCCTTAATATAAGCAGTTTTGATTATTAGATAATCTCTTAGTTCCCCTTTCCCTCCTAGCTACAATAGTGATTCTGTTGAATTTAGATATTTACTCTCTACAATATAATTTAGAAAACTTATTTAGAATAAAAGATATTGATCTTGTACTTCACTGTGTCAGTGGAAACCCAAGTGGCTTGTTTCCAAATATTTTATACCTAAAATCTTTGCCAGTTCAATTCAAATTATAATACTGATCATGTTCCCCTTGAAGACCAGGCTAACACCCTAAAGAAAATTGGTATGTTCAGATATAGGAAAAACATCTTAAACTCAAACTATCACTAGATTAAAAAAAATGTATATAGAAAACACACTATCCAAACGAAATTAAATAAATAAGAAAAGTATAAATGATGCCATTTGTATATGATTGATAGAATGTGAGAGCAATAAATAGTAAGCATTTTTTAAAGTTTTTCATCTCAGAAAGGAGATTAGTAGTCACTTAGGTCTGAAGGAACAAGGGAGGGTGGAAGATGGCTGGTAATTAATAAGGGTGGGTCAAAATATTCTAAAATTATTTAGGGTGATTATCATATAACTTCATATCTATGCTGAAACCATTAAATGTTATATGGTTGAACTTAGTGTCATATGGATTATAAATCAGTAAAACTGTGTAAAAAATAAACAAGAAGTGCTAATAGTGACTATTAAGAGAAAAAAGGCATGAATTAAAAAAGTTTCTAAATAAACTTATTAAATTAATATATAAAAGTAAATTTAAATCTTACTTATTTTGCGTAGTAATTATAAAGCCTGAGAAAGGCAGTTATTCCTTCAGTCATCTGTATTTTCCCACAGTAACCAGTTTAGCAACTTACACATAGCCCAGACATCTACCTAAAATAAGCTGATACATAATATACGTAAGAACTAATGGTTTTTGAAAAAATTAAGTTTAAAACAAACTATTATTTTATTATTGCTAAAATAAAACCAGTGAAGTTTTGTTGATAATCAGATTTAAATTAAAATTTAATTAATAATTTATGGGTTTTAATAAAAATAAATAAATTGCTATTTAAATATCAATTAAAATGTACGCACCTACCTATGGTTATAGATATAAATTTACATTTGAATATTTTTACCTACTTGTTAGACTGTAGACAAAAAAAATTAAGTCTTGATATTATGAAGTTGGGTCCATATTTGTGTGTGTACAGATGCATATCGACTGTTTAAAATATACATATTATTATATATAGATACATATTTTAAATTAAAAATGTGTTTCATTTAGATAAAATTTTATTCCAAGAACCTCTGGACACTAGGTGGCACTAGAGTAAAGCAAAAATTGTTAATAGATTTAAAAAAAAGAGCAAGATTGAAATGTGCTAGAATTACATCCAAGGGAAAATATAGAATGGTGTTTTGTTGAAGATTTTGCATTTTCCTTATTTTTAGGATTTATAAATCAAATATTTAGATCCATACCAGAAAGAAAAGTCACAAAAGGTGTGAACTCAAATGGGACTGATTATTCCTTGAAATCAAATACTGAGTTTTTGCTAATCCAGCAGACCTGTAAGAGTGTTGGGTTTCTTGTTAGAAGGCAAGCCCACTGAAACTGCTGCAGGCCTGCTGGCACGTTAAAAATCTGTCCTTTCCTCTCAGAAATCCAGGGCTCTGGAGCCGGGTGGGGAGCTGCTGGTAAGATGATCTCCAGGCGCTGTCCCTTGTTATAAGCATAACACATTCCATGACACCCATAAGAACAGACCGTCTGAAGTCACTGTAGCCAGCCTGGACCTGAACACTTTTAGGCATGAGGACCTAGGCATTTGTCTCCGAGTTTTTACTTACACTACATTTTCAACAACTAATTTGTGGGTTTTAAACTTTAAGCCCTTTAATCAGAATTATCCACGGGTGCCATGGCAACCAGAGAGCTGTTACAGACAACAAAAAGGACTTACTTAAAAAGCTCATTTCTGTCGATGGCTCTGTTAGTTTGAGGGTCAATGGCATAGACTGTCAGGTCACATTTGGTGTAATCTTCTAGAGAAAAGGCATCTCCATGCCGGCGGGCACCGATGGACTCCACCACAACCTTGGCACCAGGAATTTGCTCCTGAACGTAGCGATCCAAAATCCTATGAATCAAACCAAGTACAAACATGACATTCTGACGATCTTGCTGGGCCACAGGAAAAAAAATCACCCTCAATTTGCAATGACATTTAGTACATGAAAAATAATGACAACCTGGTTTTTATTAATGTTTACTAAATATAAACCCTTGCGAAAATTCTCCATATGATTGCAATATTTAGCTCCCAATGATGTTGGGAACTGAATAAGTAGAAAGAGGTCATCAACCATGTCCTATTTAAGTTTAGACTTTTTGAATTTATGATACCATTTGAACTTAAGTGGCTCATAGGAAATGCCAAATACACTGTACAAATAAAGCTGTCTGTACTTTATAGGAGTCATGGACTCTTAGAACTCTTGACTTCATCTGGTGGTTGTCATAAATTACGCTTCTCAGCAGGGTTTGTGATACATGCCTCATAGCTATATGTAAGGTGTAGGACAAAGATGCCTGTTTTCCTAAGAGCATAAAAATACTTACAGCAGTACAGCAATGGGAGGTGTAGAGATATTTTGCAATGGAAGGTTTACTATGTAAAGACGAAAGGATGGTATGCAAATCTCAGATACCATACCTATAGGTGAATACAATTACGCATTATCCCATCTTGTATAGAATCAGTATTATTCAATAAAAAATGAACCAATGTGAACTAATGCCTGCAAAATGTATTTTTCTGATTTGCACAACTGTATAATTGTATAACAAATAATTGCTATATAAATATTTGTAGTCTGTATTTCTGCAAACATTAATTCCCTTAATGTCCTATTTATTATTAAAATTGTACATTATTAACCCTAATGTTGTAGACAAACATTAGAATGCATATTATTAAATGTTCATATAAATTTAAATGCAAGTAAATTTTAATTTATGTAAACTAAATATGAAAAATGCTCTAAAATTTTTTTACAGATTATACGCTCCTTTTAGAGTCCATACTTTTAATGTATTTGGGGAAGTAAAAGGTAACATATTCTAAAGTTTTTGATGCAAGAGAAATTCACTTTGCTTCTGATGACAAAATCGACCCACTTTCTGCTCTATTAAAAATGCGTTGGCGTAAGAATCTGGTATGTTCGTGGTTTGCCCTTCGTACAAAAACAATGACAATACTAAACATCAGAGGAAATGACTATCTCAGTGCATGCCAGGGGACACTGCCAATGATATGTTTTGTTTGTTTAAGTTTTTATACATCAGCACAGATGAGGGCTGTCTTCCTGAAATATCATTTATTTACTTTTTTCTCACCCACCCATGCCAACTGGTTTCCTGTCTTACAGTTTCTTTTCTGATGAGATCCTTGAAGAATAAAGAAAATATGATGTAGATAAAAGGAATAAATTCGCTTAGCAAATACCAGTTAATAATTGAATGCAGTCTCTCTGGGAACCTGAAAAGAATGGATGTGCTGGGAAAAACAGGTCTAACATCATTCAGCCTGTGTTTTAGGATTCTCCTGAGAGACTTATGCTCACTTAACAAAAATAAGCGAGGCCTCAAAGTCAAACCACATTATCCTCTTGACATTTTGTAGGAGGCATAAATAGGAATAATACAGCATTGAAGAGCACAGAGGTTGGCCTTCAGTTTTCAATTCCTTTATTTATCAATTGCATCAATTTAGACAAGTGATTTTTAAGCTTTCAAAGTCTCAGTTCCACTAAATATAAAACTCAGGGTTCATCTACCACATAGGGTTGTGTGTGCCTTAAATTTAAAGTTTTAACACAAATCTTTGCACAGTTGTTAGCACATAGTAACCATTCTATTAAAAAGATTATTATCTTTATTAATATTTATTTGGCTTAAATGTTTGTATTAATAAGATTCCTTCTCACCTCTAATTCATTCAAGACATTTAATCAATTTTTTGAATTTTTAAGAAAGCACATTTCTTACTAGTATTCACAAATCGAAAAGTGAACAAGTGTTAAGTACACAGGTCAATACAATATGTGTACAGTAAGTAGGTGACTGTTTAAATCCATCATATTTATGACTTCGATGCATTTAGGGATTGTTCTGATATGTTCTAAAGATATGCTTCATGTGTGTACAAATTAACAGGATGCTATCCTACAATGAAGAAACAAGTCAATTGAGCCTCTGTCTTTTTCTATATTTTAGTACAATACTATAGAATCATATATGACTAAAAATTAGATGTGTAATGAAATACTAATTCCTTCATGGTAGTGGGGAATCGTAAATCAAAGAAGTCTGAAAATAAATTATGCCATTTAAAGCATGCAACAATGTCTTTCCCCTGAACATTTTCTTCTTGAACTTTTAGATATATTTTGGGACAAATTATATTTTATGATGAAGATAAATGTGTCATAATTTGAATTTCTCTGGTATTTTTTTCTAGTGAATGTATTTAAAACTAAATTTAATACTTTTTAAATGAGAACATGTATTATAAAATATATTTTTCCACTTATCATCTATATTATACTAAGGATTTTTTATCTAAGTTTCATTACATATTTGTACACAGATTTCATGACATATGTGTGTATATTTATCTAACTTATAATATTTATATTATAAAAACACACACAAATATATCAACAGAAATGTCTGTAACAATGTTTATATAATACTTTGGTATGGGTGGTATAACTTTGAGTCTACTTTTTTACAACTTTCTCCTTTATACATCACTTGAATTTTTTGTTGTTGTTGTTGCAGTTTGGCCAGGGCTGGGTTTGAACCTGCCACCCTTGGTATATGGAGCCGGTGCCCTACCCAGTGAGCCACAGGTGCCACCCATTGAATTATTTATAATGGGCATAATAAAAACAATATAGTCATATATTTTTAAAATTCATTAACCCTCTATTTCCTTTTCTCCACTTTTTTTTAGGAAAAAGTCTTCATATAAATCTATATTTTCATAGTTTAAAAAAGTAGAAGATTAAGTTGGACTAAGAGCTGTCCAATAATATTACAAGAATACTTAGGTATGTGTTAAGAATTTTTCATCCATTCATTCATTCATTCATTTACAAGGTAATTATTGAATACCTATCATGGGCCAGACACTATTTTATTTTATTATTTTTTTAGACAGAGTCTCACTTTGTCACCCTCAGTAGAGTGTTGTGGTCTCACAGCTCACAGCAACCTCAAACTTCTGGGCTCAAGTGATTCTCTTGCCTCAGCCTCCCAAGTAGCTGGGACTATAGGTACTGCCACAATGCCCAGCTATTTTTATAGACGAGGTCTGGCTTTGGCTCAGGATGGGCTCCAACCTGTAAGCTCAGGCAGTACACCTGCCTCAGCCTCCCAGAGAGCTAGGATTATAGGTGTGAGCCACTGTGCCTGGCCCGAGACACTATTTTAAACACATGGAAAATAACAGTGAGCAAAACAAGAATCTCTTACATTACAGAATTTACCCTCTAATTAGACCAGACAAAGAATGGATAACAGAACAATAAAATTGGTAACAGTGTTCAGAAAAAGCATGTTTTATTATTTTTTTTCCTGAGACAAAGTCTCACTCTGTTGGGTACACTGCTGTGGCATCATTGCTCACAAAACCTTCAAACTCTTGGGCTCAAGTGATTCTTTTGCCACAGGCCATCAAGTAGCCATGACTACAGGCACCTGCCAGAATGCCTGGCTAGTTTTTCTATTTTTAGTAGAGACAAGGTTTTGCTCTTGCTCAAGCTAGTCTCAAAGTCCTTAGCTCAAGCAATCCACCTGGCTTGGCCTCCCAGAATACTAGGATTACAACTCATGAGTCACCATGCCCGAGCTAGAAAAAGCACATTGCTATTTCAGCAAAAGCTTTAGTGTGATGTAGATATTCTAGAAAAGGGTGTCCTAGGAAAAATGGATCGAAGTTATTTTTCCTTCCCATTTGCCAATGAAGTGCCATCCTATGTCCTGCCTACTGACTGGCAAAGAAAAGGCACAGTGTAACTTTTATCAGTTGTTTCCAGCTTGGATAAAATGAGACGTATAGGACTGTGGTATCTATATCATAGCAATCATACTAAATCCTCACAAAAGACATAACGAGAAAATATTGATAAAAGAGCATTAATACTCTTATTTTACATGTGGATGTGTTGATTTTTGTCAGTGTTTATGTTCTTTTCCGAATGGCATTCTCATTCTGATTTGAGGAATTAACTTTGTCTCTAACAGTCACATTTCATAGAACTTTAATTAGAGGTCTCAATGTGCCCTAGCCCCATGCTAGAAAGACTCTCTTTGACCCATACTAAGCCATTTTTCTCTGTGAAATTTCATTCTTGAGTCAAAGACAGAGAGTTTAGAACAGTTGGAATTCACCCACACAACCACACCAGGTGCAACATCCTCACCAAACTCCTACAGTATAGAAAAGTATTCTTGATACTTCCAGACCTCTAGAGCAGCCTTCGTGATGATTTCCCACTCTAGTTTTTCATTCTTCTTGATAACATAAGGTCCCAATAATCTTCCAATACATTTATCTTTGCTGAAGAGTTCATCTCTTAATTTCTAGCACATTAGAACTAATACCATGCATATTTTCACCTTAAGGTGCAGCCGTGCCAGTGCACTAATCATTGCTCTAATTATTTCATGACATTGACATTTGTCTGATTGTTCTAATCCCTAGTCTAATCTTTCTTTGTAACATATTTTAGATTCTGCTTAGAGTTGAAGTATTGCTACTGAATTTTACAGAAATATGTAATCACGATAATTCAGATTTGTTATTTAAATTTTCCCTGGACCATAATTGCCCAAACTCAGAAGCAACCAAGCTGTCCTTACACAAGTGAAGGAATAAACAGTGGCACATCTAGATAATGGAATGTTATTCAATCCTAAAAATAAATGAACTATCAAGCCATGAAAAGACATGGAGTAATGTTAAGCTGTTACTAAGTGAAGAGGTACATCTAGAAAGGCTGCACTCTGTATGGTTTCAAGTACAGCAGAACCTTCATAATCACCCACTCCCTACATTGACAACCTCCTTTAGCTGTCCTAATTTTCATAGACAGGGCATGTACGTAACAGTTGGCCTAATTCCTTAGGTTGACCACCTTCATAAGTTGACCAGTTAATTACAGCCAATTTACAGAGATTCTACTGTATATGACATTCTGAAAAAGGCAAAATCAGGATGCTAGTAAAAGAACCCAGAATGAGTTCATTATAAAAGGGTGACTTTGGTCCAATTGTACTCTCTTTTTGTTGCCCTTTCTTGCTCCGCAACTATGAAAAATTAATTTCTGCTCATTATACATTATTCTGTCTGGATTATGTGTGATATAATGACACAAAATGAACTACACAATCCATTAATGTAGGTTCATCATTTGTCAAAAAAGCCCCACTGTTGTGGGGACATTGACAGGCTATGCGCATATGAAGCCAGGAAGTAGAGGAAATCCCTGGACCTTCCTCTTTATTGCTCTGAAAAAAGGTACTTAAAAAATCTAATAAAAATTGCCTAGTGATATTAGGAGAATAACAGCCAATGGACACTATAAGATACTCAAAGGCAAAATAAAATTAATTGGAAAATACATGTAATAAGATGTTCCAGGCAATGGGTGCTTTGAAATTTGAGAAAGCAAAACAAAACAAAACAAAAACACAACAATTTACCATGAGATAATATAATGTAGAAAGGGTTCTTTGAGGAGAAGAAATATTCTACTAAACAAAGGTAGCATATATTTAACAAAACAAATTCCATGTAAAAGGAAGTATATGTGGTGAGACCTACTGAGAAGAATGCCCATCTGAGCCACTGGATCAGTCCTGTGGACTTTACATTACTGGCCAGCATTCCCAATTAGTCCCAATACCCTTCTTAGGTTTGGTCAGTTCCATCAGGCTGGAAATCCAGATGGATCTCGGAGCTCTTGCTCAACTTGTGGCAGACCTGTGCTTAAAGCATCCTCCGGTGCTGAGATGGCTGCAACAGTCACAAGCATAGGAACATAACAATTGGTAGACTTAGAGTCTCTGGAAGGCCCACTAAATGACAGGCACAAATAAATCCACATTATAAAGACTAAAATGAATACCTAATCACTCAATGTGCAGAAATCATCACACCTCCACAAGCATCAAGAATGTTTAGGGAAATATAACCTCACCAGATGGACAAAGTAAGAAACAAGGAACTAACTTTAATATAATTATTTTTAAAAGCTTGACAAACTTCTATGAAACACAGAGAACAAATTCATAAATTTGTCACAAAAATTTAACAATGAGATTAAAATAATAAAAAAAAGTCAAACAGGAAATCCTATGGCTGAAAACTATAATAAATGAAATAAAAAATGCAATAGAGAGCATCAACAAAGGTATTGATAAAGAATAAAGAATCGGTGAGGTTGAAAATCAGTGAGGTTGAAAATGTTTACAATTCTTATATATTGATTTAAAACATCTAAAAAGAACTATTTAAAGGTGAATGCCAAAAATTGCCCTGAATCTAAACTCTTAGTAGCAATATATTTATTAAAATACAAGTAGTACAAACAAATATATAGCAGAATATGACAAACTTTCTAAAAACAAAGAGCTAGCTGTGATGACCCTTTAAGAAGTGAATGATATGCTGATGAGTTAGGATAATAATTATAATTATTGAATAAAAATTAAATTTTAATTTAGGTGTTTATAGTTCCACTTTCACCTAAATGCTTTATAACATACTCAGGATATTTATATAATTATTTAATCTTTAGAACAAGTTTTAAAAATTAAAAACTTCTGAGGAAATATGTTAATAGAGTTAATTACACATTTTATGGGATCCTATTCTAGTGTGTTAACACAAGCCAATGTATCCCTAATGTAAAAAGATTCATCTAAATTATTTTCTTAGACTAAAGGTATGTACTTGGTAAGGCATATTCAGTTGAAACATTTTTCCCATGTAGATGGCCTTTTTTTTCTTTAATCACAAACTAGAGTGTCAATAAACAACTGGATCCCTTCACTTATTCTTGAAACAAGTTAAGATGCCTTTGAATTTTAATTTACAGCATCACTTTATCCAGTTATCTACATATACATCTTTAGTTTCAACTAGAAAATGTATTATCAAAAACTAAAGTGTAAGGTCTTTACTGAAACAATTTTATAACTAAGTGTTTACTCTTGGCTGACTTTGCATTTTTTAACACTAGAATTATTACAGCTGCCATCTTCTCAATTATCTATTTATCTGTAGGAATGAGGCAAATTAAAATTACCATTGGATGAGAATATCTGGTCTTGCATGCTCAGTTTGCTACCAAGAAAAAAAATGGTTTGGATTTTTAATTAGGTTTGCCTTCTAAGAAGCAAAGTAGTAAAGGGAATGCAGACTGCTACTACCTGATGGATGTAGATTAAAATTAATCCTCAACTACTAGCTCTCTGTGTCTTTGTAGAATCAAACTCTCAAAGTTTTAAGGAACTCATTTGTACAAGGGGGAAAGTAATCATATCTACCTTCAAAGGTTCTCTATAAGGAAATTAATTAGATAACATCCATTAAGTGAACAAAACCCAACAAAAATGAAGAGTGCTATAAGTGTTAGTTATTGGTGTGATGGTTACAGAAATTATTCCATTTCATGACTGTAAACCTTACTTGGCCTTTTGTTGAAGTAAATGGCTAATAAACATAGTTAACTAGTAACATAGGGGGCTCCACCCCAGGTATTTATCAATATTTTCTTCAAAAGCCTGGCTAAAAGAATCAATAGGCATTGCAGATAACTAAAGGCTACACAATACAGGAACACAGTTTCTGATATTCTGAACCTTTCCAAGACATCCTCAAAGATAGAAATATTCCCTCAATCTAAAATTACACTTGGAAATAGTTCTTTTCTCCAAAAATGGTTTGGTTTTATGAATTTTGTAACTGATTCTGGGTTTGTTGTAGTTATTGTTTGCATCTTAACTTACATGTTTCTTTCTTTTGCTTTGGTTCTAGAAACTCGAAAGTCACATTTGTGACCAGTCTATATGGATTCTACAGGGGTCAAGCACCTGTCATTACTTACTCTCATTTTGACCTCTTTTTTATTTCTTTCTCCTCTATTTCCTATACTTTTCAGAACTCATTTTCAAATTTGCTATCTTGTTTTACTCTTTATCATTATAAACTACTACATTCTCTTTGCAATACACAATTAATTAAGTTTAGCCTCAAAGACACATTAGACATAAATGAAAGCATCTAAAATACCATTTTTGACTTTGCTGATACAAAAAGAATTTTCTCATATAAACATGTTTAATTTACTCCTCACATTAATAAAACCCAGCAGCACAGAGTAAGGTAATGTGTGAATAAATTGATGAAAATTAAGAGAAGCAGCAAATATATGATTAAGAGAATAAAGGAATCGACTCTTGTTAAGGGGAATAACCTCCCATGCATGGAAGAGCTATATTTATCCTGTTCCCTGGGTTGCAAGGTATTACAACAAAGAAAAGACATGGAAACAGCCCAAATGCCCATTGACCCATCAATGGATTAACAAATTGTGGTATATGTACACCATGGATTACTATGCAGCCATAAAAAAGGATAGAGATTTCATATCTTTTATGTTTACTTGGATGGGGCTGGAACATATTCTTCTTAGTAAAGTAGCTCAAGAATGGAAAAAAAATGTATCCAATGTACTCAATAATACTGTGAAATCAATATATAATCACCTACACATTCACATGATTGGCAAAATGTAACTATAGTCCGGAAAGTAGAAGGGAAGAGGAGAGTGGGGGAGGGGAGGGTATTTGGGGGACCTCACCTGATATGAATGATGCAATGGTACATTCAAAGCTATTAAGAAATGAGTATAAATGTAATGGATGCGTTGCTTAGTTTGATGTAAACATTTCACATTGTATATCAAAGCAGTACACCGAATCCCATAAATGCATCAATGTACAGTTATGATTTAATTAAAAAAATGAAATTTTGTTTTATTTTTATGTTTTTTAAATTTGTTTTACAGCTATTACATTCCTATTATAGAAAACATTATTTTCCAAACTTGCCCTACTGGGATGGCTGTGCTCCATTATCTAATAAAAACTAGATTATACATGACAATTCTCTGTTGACATCCTCTCCAACTGAAACTGTACATTTATGTTAAGTATATTAAGAGTAAATTGTCATGTGAATGGCAATATTATACAGTTAGCTACATATGAGCAGGGTGGTTTAGGGTCAGGATGAGGTGGGCTATTATGGAAATGAGATTGATTAAGGCCTTGCAGGTTTGTGGTTGTTATGAGGATTTTGCAGGCACATTCTGTTCAGGACTTTTTTTTTTTTGGCCAGGACTGGGTTTGAACCCGCCACCTCTGGTTTATGGGGCTGGCGCCCTACTCCTTGGATTTTTGCAAGTGGATTGTTTTAAGAAGAGCGTTAATTAAGTCCCCTCTATGAAAGAGCTCATACTCTAAAGTTTTTTATAAAACCATAAACTGATTCCCATGAAGCCTGAAGTCACTAGGACATGGCCCAGCTTGCTGCGCAAGGTGTTTCTAAACTTTCTTTTTCTGGTTAAAACTTTACTTGCTCTTTTCAATTATTTCAGCAACTATGTTGAGCCACTGTACTACTCTAACTCCTACACCAATACAATTTTGGAATACAGCAGCTAAGAAAGACTACATACATAAAATCTTAGAGTAGTTCGTGGCTCCCATATCAGGCAGACAGTTCTAAGGGCTTTCCATCTTACAGAGAAAAAGACATAATTATATCTTCGAAGTGACCTATATATTCCTATAATTCATTTTCTACTTTGACATATTTATCTCCTACTTCTTGATTTTCACATCAACAGCCCCTTCTCTCTCCCTTTCCCATTGTCACATGATTTTCTCACTGTTTCTTTGTATTGTGTTATCACTACCTGACATCATATTATATAATAATTTATTTAATATTTTTAATTTAGATACCATTTTCATGTGATAGAATTTAAGCTCATGGCTACAAGGACTTTGTGTTCACAGCTAAATCTCCAGTAAGTATTTATTTTTCAATGAATAAATCCCCAAATTTAAGAAGCGGATACTAGGATTCCAAGAATTATATATACTGGTCCAAGATTTCCTACCTAATCATTAGTGGGATTGAGCCTAGGTCTTTAGAAATCAAAAGAAACTTACTTTTCCCTCAAAACCAAGTTTTTACAGCAATGATTTAAGAAAACGTGTGTGCTGGCACTTAATGTGTTATAAGTTAGTTTCTAAGAGACTTTCTAATTCTCACTCAGAAATATAGAAAAATATATAAATCTAAAATGTTTTCTGAAACACTAATGTCAAGCACTATGAATTGATTACACATACATATTTCAAGTGGTACATAAATGTTTCATAAAGATGGGCCTCTTGCATATCAAGTCAATAACTACTTCAAAGTTCTGCTATAATTGAATTTTCATTTTATGTCTAGAAAGTAAGAGATGTGTTTGGGCAACTCTGAGACTTAAATTACCAGTTCTAATTTGTACGATAATATAGTATTGCTAAACTTCAGTTAATACTTTTCAAATTGTTTTTAGTATAAATTTCTAAGGATTTAACTTTCAGAACTCCAAATTCCTTATATTTATGTAGACTTCAGGGTGAAGTAGAAGTGAAAAAAGGAATACATAAAATGAAAACATACCTTAATTTATTCACCTATTATAAATTATTTGTTGTTTATATTAAGGGGTATCACCCTTATCATTACAACTGTTTCTCTTATTCCTTACATTGAAAAATTTGTCAATAAAAGAAAAACAAGGTTCACAAAGAGATAAATTCTAAGATCAATCTAAAATACTTTAGAGCATAGATATGCAAGGCTGTGGGTAGGGTATCCTCATGGAAATTGTTGTAACATTAATCGAATAAAAAAGGCATGTGATTCATTACTGAGATGAATTGGCTAATTTCATAAACATTATATAAAAAAAGTAATATAAAAATTTCAGTGGGCCATTTAAGCCCATTGCAAGGAAATGGGGAGTAATAATTATCATCATGATAATAGCTAAGCTTTACTTAATAGCTGGAAACAGAGCATTCTGTTTTCCAGGCACTGTACTCTTTAGTTGTCCAAATAAAACCTTTGCCATCATAAAATAAATATATCAGTTCACTAATTTTTCCTTTCCTCAAGTGACACAATTTATACTGATTTCATGCTTACCAAGGAAAGTTTGAATTATGTTCTGGCCTAAAATGCAGATCTATCTGCAGAAAAAAAAAAGTAAAAATGATGATCACATGAAATTCAAGGATTCCACTTCACAGGATGGGATGTCTCATGGGAAATATAGAAAATGGCTTTGATGATGATATGATTTGTCATCTAGAAATATCTACAGGGAATAAATGCTCTGATTAGGCTTGTCACTGGTACAATAAATTCTTACAATTAATTAACTATTTGGCATTCTGCTGTCTATCTGCGTTATGAGTGTATTTTCATTACCCACCCACAGACACTGGCGGATGGATATTGGGGCTTTACGGTCCTTATCGCTACCATCAACTAAAGTACTAAAATAAAGAATTATAAACATTTCCACTTAAGAAAATACTAAATTTACACAGATTTTTCTAAAAGGTCTACAAGAAGGAATCAGAGAAAGGACAAGCTCTTCAACAACTCGTGTTAGGAAAATGGAGTATCTGTGTGAAAAGGGAAAAGGTTAGACCCTTTCCTTACAGCAGATACAAAAATTAATTTGAAATGGATTAAAGATCTAAATGTAAGACTGGAAACTATACCACACCTAGAAGAAAACATATGGGAAAGTTTCCTAACATTTGAGTTTGGCAATGATTTATTGGATATGAGGCAAAAATTATAGCTAGCAAAAGCAAGAACACACAAATATGACTAACTATAACTTAAAAGCTTTTTGTTCATTAAAGGACATCCTAATGAACAGAATGAAAAGGTAACTTATAGAATGGAAGAAAATATTTGTAAGTCATGTATCTAATAAAGGTTTAATACCAGAATATATAAGTAACTCCTACAGCTCCACAACTACCAATGTAAATCAAATAACTCATTTTAAAAAATGGGCAGAAGACTTGAACAGAAGTCTTGACTTCTCCAAAGTCTTGACTTCTTCAAGTCCAGAAGACTTGAACATTTCTCCAAAGATCACTTACAAATGGCCACTAACATATAAAAACGGTGAACATCACTAATCATCATAGAAACATAAATAAAAATGACAATAGTATACACACCTCACAATCATTGTTGCAAACAACTATATTAAAATACATATAAGAATAAAACCCAGAAAAAAAAATATTGACCAGATATAGAGAAGTTGGAAACCTTATACATGTACACAGAATGGTGAACTTGTAAATGGCATAACTATTATATATGATAGCATATAGGCTCCTAAAGAAAAAACATTGAACTACCATATAATCCAACAATCCCACTTATGGATATATATGAAAGAGCTAAAAGCATGGTCTGGAAGAGGTATTTTAATACATATGTATTTTTTTTTTTTTTTTGCAGTTTTGGCCGGGGCCAGGCTTGAACCCACCATCCCTGGTATATGGGGCCAGCACCCTACTCCTTGAGCCACAGGTGTCGTTCTTAATATGCATGTTAATAGCAGTTCTATTCACAATAGCCAATAGGTACAAGCAAACCAAATGTCCATCGAGGAATAAATGGACAAAGAAAATGTGTACATACACACAAAAGAATACTTCTCAGCCTTATTAAACGTCCCTGTCACATGCCAGAATATGAATGAAGCATGAGGACATTATGCTAAGTGAAATAAACAAAATGAGAGATATTACCTGTTTCTACTTTTGTGATATATTTCAAGTAGTCAAATTAATAGTTATAGGAAGTAGAAAGGAGATTACCAGAGTTTGGGGTGCAGGACAGGAAAGGAGAGTATAGAATTTTAGTTGTGCAACATGAAAAATTCTGAAAAATCCTTTTTAAGACAATGCAAACATTCTTAACACTACTGAATTACTCACTTAAAAATCCTGAAGTTACTATATACATATATTTTATTATATACATAAATATATATATAAATATATATATTTACAAGAAAATCATCAGGCATGTATGTGCCTTTATGCTTATAATATGAGAAAAATTGTATTTAATTCTTTCAAAATCAATATAAGATAGATGTCTTTAGTCCAATTTTATTTATTCATTTATTTATTTTGAGACACAGTCTCACTATGTTGCCCTTGGTAGAGTGCCGTGGCATTACAACTCACAGAAACCTCAAATTCTTAGGCTCAAGCGATTCACTTGTCTCAGCCACCCTAGTAAGTGGGACTACAGGTGCCTGCCACAATGCCCAGTTATTTTTAGAGATGAGGTCTGGCTCTGGCTCAGGCTGGTCTCTAACCTGTGTGCTCAGACAATCCACCCGCCTTGGCCTCCCAAGTGCTGGGATTACAGGTGTTAGCCACCATGCCTGGCCCTTTAGTCCAATTTTAATGATGAGGAAGTTTGATCCTAAGCATTAAATATCTTGCCCAGAGGTAAAAGAGCTACAATGGGATAAAAATCTGTGTGTCTGAACTCATAATCTGGGATTGCTCTGTAATCCAATGGAATATTATGTGGAATATTTACCATTCATTGAAATTTCAAAATTTTTATTGCCTTGGATGCTTTATATAATGTAATTTTCACACCAATATTAGAAATTGTATTAGCTCTTATCAACAAATGGTGAAACTAATGGAAAAAATTAAGCTGTTTTCCCAAGTTCATGTTTAAATCCAATAATGTTATAAAAAGTCAAAGCTGCTCTCACAATGATTCTCTCGAGACCTGAAAGAGCCTGCCATTTCCTGTTCATATCATATCCATGTGAAGACATTAAATATTATAAATTCTTATGAAATTTTGCTTTTGTTTTGCTATTTTCTGTTTTAGTTTCTAGATTTCATTTCGATATGAGGAAATTATATCACAATTGATTGTGTAAAATGCCCATTCAATAAAGTGCATCAAGTACCTACTAAATAAGTGGAGTTATAGCAGTAAAAAATAAATTTATTACATTCATAGAGATTAAATTCTAGCAGGAAATTGACATGAAAACATTAAATAATGCTTTGAAGGAAAACAAGGCAGAATAAAGAGCTGGAAGTCAAAAGGGTATCATCGCTTTTACATTAGGCAGTCGGAGCAAGCCTGTCTCAGTAAGTGACATGAAAGCAACTAAAATTTAAGCATAATTTTATTTCTTTCAAATGCCATATGCTATTATTTTGATAAAGGTTAAGTGTACATAAACTACTTCTTTTTTGTTTTTTCTTTTTTTTTTTTTTTTTTGAGTCAGAGCCTCAAGCTGTCACCCTGGGTAGAGTGCTGTGGCATCACAGCTCACAGCAACCTCCAACTCTTGGGCTTAAGTGATTCTCTTTGCCTCAGCCTCCCAAGTAGCTTGGACTACAGGTATCTGCTACAGCTTCCAGCTGGTTTTTGGTTGTTGTTGTCGTTGTTTGGCGGGCCCGGGCTGGATTCGAACCCACTAGCTGTGGTGTATGTGACTGGCACCTTAGCTGCTATAGGTGCTGAGCCCACATATGCTACTTCTGTAAAAATAAACCAGGTACTGTGTGATTGCTATTTTATGCATAAAGGTTAATAACTCCCTCCTCTGTAAGGACAATTCATGTGACATTAAAGGATTCAATTTGTGAACTATATCAACATAACCCTTACAAAGAGCATATGCTTTACTTATAGGAAAATTACACATATTTTAACCAGTGCCTATTGCATTTATTCAGCATGTAATTGCTAAGTTGAGCTATCTATTTTAAACTTCTAACAATATAGTAGTGGGAATATTCTGCTAGAAAGAAGAAGATTGACAGTGGTAATAGACAGCTATCACTTCAAAATCAACAGAAGACACAGAACAAAGAAATGCCTAATAGAAAAATTAAGTAATGATGGAAGGGTCGATTGGAGTAATTGAAGGTGAAATAATGAAGATATTCTAATAAATCTTTACAGCATCAGTGTTAGAGAACAACAGTTTAAAAAATAATCACAACTATATCACTTTCAGCCGTGTTCAGCGCACACTATTGAGAAGGCAGAGGGGCATGTCGCATACTTTACAATAATTAAATATACACAGAGGGCACCGAAAATGGATACATATTTTAAGAAAGGAAAAAACTGCATTAAATTTGTAATACTTAAATCACATTTCACTTCTGCAGTTACAAAAGGGCTGAAAATGATTTGCATTCATCTTTTGTTATCAATATATATTGAGTATTACAATTTTAATAGTTTTTTCCTTTCTTAAGATGTGTATCTATGTTTTTGCACCCTCTGTATATATTATTTAAAATTAATTTTAACAGGATTGTAAGAAAGTAAGCTCTAGCTATCTAGACATAACACTTGGAGAAATAACACATTTCCTCTACTAGCCAGGCTACTTTTTTGAGCATTTCAGGGCTACAAAGTCAAGGTATGTGCTTAAATCATGAATTTCTTATATGGAGCATTTTGAGGATTCATTGATGACTCTGTCAAAGAATTCTAAACAATAAAATCTTCTCACATTAATTTTCAGCTTTATGTGAAGATACTCCCCAAATCTTCACATAGGTCCAATCAGGCTACCTACATTGGGAAAGGAGTAAGCTAAGCTATTACAAAGACGCCATCTTAAAATATATGTTTAATCTTAAGATTGTAATGATTAAAATCACTATCTCAAATTCAAATTATAGTTATAGAAAAGTAAATATATAATTAAATAAAATGAGTTACTCTGTAAGATCTTCTATCTTTTTTTCCACTAGAGTTGGGGGCACATTGGAAACAATGACTTGCATATCCAGCTGATTCACCACAGAGACCTGCAAGAAGAAAAACCAGAATTCATCCAGTGTTGACTAAAATTTCTGTCATCCAAAAATAGCATCATTTTTCCCTACTGTACATAGGCACAGTGGTTTCTCATTTTTTAATTCAGCAGCAAATGAATTTTTTAATTATAAAATCTCAAGTAGATGTGAGAGACCAAGTGAGGCAGAAAGAGAATGATATTGATGTGGAAGGTAAGAATCCTAAGTGATTTTAGGCTATTTTTAATTTAGTGTTTGTTTATTTTCTTGGTTTTATACTAAGATGTAGAATTTTTGTTTCTTTTTTAATTTGGCTATCAAAGAACATTCCGGACAATGGAAAACGTGTGTTTTAGATTTTATAATTCTCAAAAGATCCTTTCATTTATGGTGACTAAGAATCAGAGATATTAATGATTACATTAATAACTAAATTACATTAATAAGCCAGGCTTTATTACAGGCTTCAAGTGGAGACCCTTATCAGATGCCTGGGGAAACCAGGCTGGTAACTTAAACCAGTGAAGTACGAAAAGTATGTAATGTAATACATTCTATGGGGTCATCATATATAGTTCTTATGTCAACTTTAAATTTGGGTAGGTAAAGAAATATAAACATAGAAATTTGAATATAGGTTAGAAAGGGGCTAATTTAACAGCTACTGATGAATACTTCCTATTTGTTTAACATTTACAGAATTCCTTCTATGTTGTTATGTGAGAAAAGAAGAAAAATAATAACATTTATTCTGTGCTTATGACTTATTTATTTTCCTCAATTTTCTATAGGTTTTGATTCATTTAAATCAAAGACCAAGTATATCACATAGTTATTAGTGTCATTCCCATTTTTAAATCAGAAAACAACTGATCCACATATTGCCCTGGATTCATGTGTACAGACTGGTTAAAATAGTGTTTGTTCATGTGAACCAGAATTATGAGTAGAATACTTTGGACTAGTTGTATTTAGCATCACATCTTAATACGATTTACAGTAGGAAATGATTTCGTGTTGCCAGGCTTTATTACAGGCTTCAAGTGGAGACCCTTATCAGATGCCTGGGGAAACCAGGCTGGTAACTTAAACCAGTGAAGTACGAAAAGTATGAAATGCTAGAGAGACGCAGGTGGGAAGCAAATCAGAGAGGGCACTACTCGAATAAAGACATCAGCTACTGCTCAGCTCCAGCCAACATGACAAGATGAAAAAAAACTACACAGCATGATCTTTCATTTTGGGGGGAAAATAATCCAAAATACTATATATAATGTTCACAACTAATTAGAAATCTTTAAAGTTGCTTTGTAAGCCTAATAAATTATGTCTGAAGAGGGTATTAAGCCGGGGTCTGTCTGATTATCACCATGAGCAAGCTGTTCCAACACTCTGCCCCTAACTCACTATAATTGTCTAGGACTAAATGCCTAAAACTTCCTCAAACATGTGGATGAACCTTTATTGGGTCTTTACTTAATCAGAAAAAGGGATTGTTATAAATTTAGCATCATTTATTTTTTCTTGTTGGCCCTGGGATGGGAAAAGAGATATAGAAGTTACACTCTTTTTTGTTTTATTGCTTTTGAGTTCTTAGCAGTAAAAATACATGGCAAAAAGTGCTAGAAGTGTGTACGTGACACTTAGGAAGCTGTTTTCCTCCCTCCCTCCATTCCTTCCTTCCTTCCTTTCTTTTTTTCTTTTCTTCCTTCCTTTTTTATTTTTTTCCTTCCTCCCTTTCTTTTTGCTTTTCTTCCTTCCTTTTCTTTTTCTCCTTTTTTTTCTTCCAACATTGAATCAGAGAATGTTAGAAATAAGTGTTCTTTTCTGATGAGAAGTGGACAGTCTGGAACAAGTGATAACATTAGAGTGTTTTCCAACAAAAAGCATAATCGCAGACATCGTCCTCTGGTCACTGCAGCTCCCGTCACCTCCTCTAACTGCCATGTGCCCTAGACTCAAACGTGCTGGAGTCACGGCCTTGGGGCAGAAGAGCTGTCCCAGAGGGCTAAAGCACTTAACTCCATTATCCGCTCAGGGCTCAGGACATGGGCTGTGGATAGGGTGAGCGGAGGGGAACATCAGCAGGATTTTGAAAAAGGGAGGACAATCAGTAAGAGTATTTAATTCTCATTTCTAGTTCCTTCAATACAGGCCTGCCATGGCTGTGCTCTGTGAAACCGTGCCCACCTCACAGCTCCCGATGTCCTGGTCCGGTGCGCATAAGCTTCCCTCACCTTTTCTGTCCTGCAGCTACGACAGATCCTTGATGGTACTCTCCTCAGCATCCTCACTGTCTCTTATTTTTCTGCATACCTCCTACCCATGCCTTCATGAATATATCCTCCAATTAAACCTTCCTAATCTTCCTAACCACTGATTTTATTTATACACGTATGGATTTTCTGCTAGGTTCTTACTGATACAGATTCAAAACATCATTTAAGCAAGTCTCAGCCTGTATTCACCACAAAGACGGCCCACTTTACAACCCTTATATTAGATGTGAACAGGGATGAAAGTGGGCAAGGGCCTAATTAGTAGGGGACGGATGCTGTAGCCACTGAGGACAATCAAACATCTTTCTCATCTCAGGGAAGAAACAGGATTTAATCAATCCTTACCTCGGGACTCTGAACTACATTCTGTGTACCCAGCAGGATTTCAGAATAGACAAGTGACTCTGTGTGTCTACCGTTCCCGCCCTCCTCAAACAGGAGTTGCTACTGGATATTCCATACTTTCTCTACTATCTCTACCGAGTGAGTGGATTTGTCAGATCACGGAATCACCAGGAGATGTCTCTAGACAGAAGGCAACAGCAAAACATCTTAGATTCAAGTGTTATGTTTATGTGTTTAATGAGACTTTGTTTGATATATGTGGAAAAGAAGGAAACAAATATTTGGTAATCAGAAGCATGGGCTAGTTAGCAGCTCACCCTTCTGGAAACAGTGGAGTATTTCTGTCTTCCTACAGGAAACACAGCAAGAATAGATTCGTCGGGCTACTTTGTAGTTTAGTGGGGTCATTACAATCTGTGGAAGGTGAGGCAGGAACATTTTCATAAGTCTTCCCAATCACCATATGAATAAAGAAGCAGAGAGAAGCAAAGACACAGGATGAAAGAAGCCTGAGTCTCAGAACCTCCACCTGGAGAAGGGGTGTTAGACTACCAGCCAAACATGTACATTCTCATTATTGTTTCATATGAGAGAAAAAAGAATATGTGTTAGACTAAGTCACTGAAATCTTGGTGGTATTTTTTTTTTTTTTTTTGAGACAGAGCCTCAAGCCATCACCCTGGAAAGATTGCGATGGCATCACAGCTCACAGCAACCTCCAACTCCTGGGCTCAAGCGAGTCTTTTGTCTCTGCCTCCCAAGTAGCTGGGACTACAGATGCCCGCCACAATGCCTGACCATTTTTTGGTTGCAGCCGTCATTGTTGTTTGGCGGGCCCAGGCTGGATTCGAACCCGCCAGTTCATATGTACGTGGTTGGCGCCTTAGCCCATTAAGCCATAGGCGCCGAGCCTCTTGGTGTTTTTTTAACTTATAAATAAGGAACTACTACCACACAAGTATTAGAGTCCAAACTAATTTAAGGTGATAAAAACTAGCAATGTTAGTTGTATGCGTCTGCAGGGAAGTTGGAGACTTTCCCTTTGCATAAATTTGTTCAAAGTTTCAGCAGCTGCTATACAAGTAAACTTTGGGAGTGTAATCAATTTCTATGTTAAGGGACTCTATGTAGAAGCAAAATTTGGTTTTACCATCATAAGTAATTCTATCATTTGCCTTCAAAAGACAGTCACTGCTTTTCCTTCATACAGAAGGATAATTAAATATTCAAAGAAAATTTAATTTGTTAGATTTTGGGCTAAATTCTCACTATAATAATAGGAATCAAGATTTAAAGTGCTCTGGAATATATATATTTTAAGCTTCCTATTTAACAAGGATTTTATGACATTAATAGATTTTGAAAAATTCTTTTATATTCTGAAGATATAAAAAGTATATATGTCTAATTCTGATAAATCAACAAAAGTCAGACTGCATATAACTCCAAAAGTAGTTGTCTCAGACTTACCATTAAGTAGTTACTTTTAAAATTTTAAATTTCCTCAAAGTGTTAATATCTGAGTTTTGCAGAACATGTGAATTTTGATTATGAAAATGAAGAGACCAAGATATTACAGATTATATTTGTTTTTCAAAGAAATCCTACATACAAAGACTCTTTGGTTTCTTTTATCATCTATAAGAAACATATTTAAATGTTTAATATTACTAGATGTAATTTATGTTAATTTTCCAGTGTAGCCTCTATGCAAATATTTCCAGATATCCACATATCAGTTTATTACCAAATATTTTAAAATATATTTT
Organism: Perodicticus potto; assembly: GCA_963574655.1. Lineage (NCBI taxonomy): Eukaryota > Metazoa > Chordata > Mammalia > Primates > Lorisidae > Perodicticus > Perodicticus potto. Next base: position 7,310 of record CAUYRH010015390.1, on the reverse strand, counting down.
TAAAATGTTATATTTTTATAACATTGTTTAATTTGACTCTGTAGTTAATAACTAATGAAAGCTTTTAAAATATATATTCCTGTCCTTGTTGGGATTGATATTCGTAATGGATTAAAATTACCAGGTATGGTAAAAAAGAAAGAGAAGTGATAGTTGTGAAATACAATGGTTGCCAATTTACGTATCTGATTATTTCTATGTCCTGTTGAGTCTTTCTCATAAATCCTTTATTTTACCTTTCCCCCCAATTTGTACCTATAGTATAGATAGTACTGTCCACTAGAATATAATGTGAGCCCTAAACATAAGCCTCAAATGTAATTTGAAATTTTCTGGAATTCACATCTGAAAGATAAAAATAATAGTGAGATTAATTCAGAAATACATTAAACTAATATGTTTCTTGTGCTTAAAGGAGTGAAATACTCCTTTCATTTATGAAAAATTTTCAACAGTTGTGGATTTTTGCCACATCAAAACTCAAAGATAGTTTCTTTAAGGTTAGTTTTGATATGAAATCTAAAACCATGTTCAGTTACATTAAAATAAATTTACCCACTTGTACTTTAAATTGATCCTTCATCCATTGATGACTTTTTAACATTTTGTATTTGGTCATTTGGAAAATATAGGTTCACTGAATAATGCAGATTTTTCAAATATTGACACCTTTCATTATACAATATCAAGAAATAAGTCACATTTTTAATATTAGCACTAATCTCACTAGAAAAGTTGTCAAGTAATAAGAAACTGTTAAGCTCTGAGTGATGGATACAATCTTTTAAATATTCTAATTTGCGCTTGAAAGCTTCAGTTATTATTAGCAAAACATACTATCAGCTTTCCTTGAAATGATGGACTTATTTCATTCATTTTTAAAAATGCCTACCAAATATCCTAGTTTGAATGACCATATTTTGTCTCTAAGGCATTCTTTCAAATAGATAAAGAGGTAATTTCATCACACAATATATTGAAAAGGTGTTTAGGTACCTTGAATTGATAGATAGATGAATAGATAAATAGCAATAAAAGTCTTTACTATAGAAATAAAGGTGGGATTTAGGAGTGAATGGAGTCCTTTTTTTTTTCTTAAAGAATTTAAAGATGATTTTATCATCAAATGAATTTGGGAAGACTACAGGCAAAAGATATGTGACAAAGAAGAGAATTTTAGTTTAGAAAAACTTAAAAATATTTTTGTAAATATTCAAATGAATTGTTGCATATAACAATAGATACATAAGTCACGTATTCAGAAATGAACTCTGAGGTAGAGAAGTAAGTTTGATATTTTTCAGTATGCAGATGATATTTTATAGTTATGGGACTGCATGAATTTACCAAATCTCTGAGTGGATATACAAAAGAGAATTAATTTTTTTTCCCTGAGAAACCTCAATAAAACAAGGTCAGGAGAAGAAAAGAAACCAGTAAAGGAAACTGAGAAGGAGTGAATTGTGAAACAGGAGTTAATTAACAGAGCATGGTTGGTGACCTGCAATTGTAGGGATGGCAACAACCAGTCAAGTAGCAAGGCTGATGTCATCAGTCCATTTAGTAACGTGACATTCATTGGTGATATTGACAAGGGAAGTTTTGGATGAAGGTTTGGAATAGAATTATGACTAAAGATAGGTTCAGAGAGGTTCGATAATAAGATATTAGAGTCAAGTATAACATGTAATTTTGCTGGAGGAACAGAGAAATGGAGTGGCAGCTGGAGAGAGATGAAGGTCAAGAGTTTTGTTTTTAGGGCTGAGTACATTGGATACTTTTTCTTCCATTCTTGAGATACTTTGCTAAGAAGAATATGTTTCAGCTCCATCCATGTAAACATGAAAGAGGTAAAATCTCTATCTTTTTTAAGGCTGCATAATATTCCATGGTGTACATATACCACAGTTTATTAATCCATTCGTGGGTCAGTGAGCACTTGGGCTTCTTCCATGACTTAGCAATTATGAACTGGGCTTCAGTAAATATTCTGGTACAAATATCTTTGTTATAATGTGATTTTTGGTCTTCTAGATATACACCTAGGAGAGGAATTGTAGGATTAAATGGCAGGTCTATTTTTAGATCCCTAAGTGTTCTCCAAACATCTTTCCAAAAGGAATGTATTAGTTTGCATTCCACCAGCAGTGTAGAAGTGTTCCCTTTCTCCACATCCACGCCAACATCTCTGGTTTTGATATTTTGTGATGCGGGCTAATCTTACTGGAGTTAGATGATATCTCAAAGTAGTTTTGTTGTTGTTGTTTTTTTTTTTTTTTTTTTGTAGAGACAGAGTCTTACTTTGTCACTCTCGGTAGAGTGCCGTGGCATCACACAGCTTACAGCAACCTCCAACTCCTGGGCTTAGGCGATTGTCTTGCCTCAGCCTCCCGAGTAGCTGGGACTACAGGCACCCACCACAATGCCTGACTATTTCAAAGTAGTTTTGATTTGCATTTCTCTGATGATTAAGGAAGATGAGCATTTTTTCATGTGTCTGTAGACCATGCGCCTATCTTCTTCAGGGACGTTTCTCTTCAAGTCCCTTGCCCACCCTGAGATGGGATCACTTGTTCTTTTCTTGCTAATACATTTGAGTTCTCTGTGGATTCTGGTTATTAAGCCTTTGTCTGAGACATAACCTGCAAATATCTTCTCCCATTCTGAGGGCGTCTGCTTGCTATACTTACTGTGTTCTTGGCTGTGCAGAAGCTTTTTAGTTTCATCAGGTCCCAGTAATGTATTTTTGGTGTTGCTTCATTTGCCCAGGGCGGGTCCTCCTCATAAAATATTTACCCAGGCCAATTTCTTCAAGTGTTTTCCCTGCACTTTCTTCTAGTATTTTTATAGTGTCATGTCTTAAGTTTAAATCTTTAATCCAGTGAGAGTCTATCTTAGTTATTGGTGAAAGGTGTGCGTCCAGTTTCAGTCTTCTACAGGTTGCCAGCCAGTTTACCCAGCACCATTTGTTAAATAGGGAATCTTTTCCCCATTGAATGTTCTTAATTGGCTTGTCAAAGATCAAATAATGGTAAGTAGCTGGGTTCATCTCTTGATTCTCTATTCTGTTCCATACATCTACCTCTCTGTTTTTGTGCCAGTACCATGCTGTTTTGATCACTATCGATTTGTAGTATAGTCTGAGATCTGATAGCATGAGTCCTCCTGCTTTGTTTTTATTTCTGAGTAATGTCTTGGTTATTCAAGGTTTTTTCTGATTCCATATAAAACGAAGTATTATTTTTTTGAGATCTTTAAAATATGACAGTGGAGCTTTAATAAGGATTGCCTTAAAATTGTATATTGCTTTGGGTAGTATGGACATTTTTACAATGTTGATTCTTCCCAGCCATGAGCATGGTATGTTTCTCCATTGGTTAACATCTTCCCTATTTCTTTTCTTAGAGTTTCATAGTTATCTTTATAGAGATCTTTCACATCCTTTGATAGATAAACTCCCAAATATTTCATCTTCTTTGGCACTACTGTGAACAGAATAGAGTCCTTGACTGTTTTTCCAGCTTGTCTATTGTTGGTGTATACAAAGGCTACAGATTTATGAGTGTTGATTTTGTAACCTGAGATGCAGCTGTATTCCTTGATCAAGAAGTGGAACTTTTTGAGTACCTACTTGTGCCACATGAGAATTCATACCCATGCTTTACCTCTTAGGAGCTGAGGCTCAGAGAGGTGGCATGCCTTGCTCATAGTCATGAGATCCTACGTCTGACTTCAGCAGTTGAACTTCGACCACTCACACAGAGCTCTTATCTGTGGCCACCATGCCACCCTCCGTACACAGAGCAGAGCCATACATCTCTCTGTTCTGTTAGGTCATTCCAGTTCTCTAACATAGGCATGTTTAGTGTTGACTTGACACTGACATCAAAATAAAACTTTCACTTGCTTTCTTCCTCACTGGACACCAGAGCTTATTTCTCCCAGCTTCTATTTTAAAAATGAGAGAGAGACTTTCAAAATGAACTTTTATAAATTTTCCTTTGATCCCAAAAGAAAGTCATTGTATTCCTGTTTTATTCAAAAAGTAGAGAACGTGTCCCTGAAAGTCCTGGCCTGGTAAGAGAACAGGCAACAGAAAGGAAAATCTTCATTGGAGAAGAATGAAATCTAATCTCCTGGCCATACTTCAATAAGATGACTGTGGTATAAATCCCTGGACAGAGGAGGCCAGGCTATTAATGCCTCTCACAAAGCAAACACAAGCCAAATAGCTCCTCTCTTTAGGGAATAGTAAAGCATTATTCCCACATTGGAACGTCAAAGATGGTTGAAATTGAATCTCTCTTTGTGTTGTACACATTATAAATAAATATCATTTAGGGCTTAAGGGAATGTGAACGGTCTTACTGAAGTAAATGCTTTTGAGTATGCAGTTCTCTCTCTCCCTCTATCTTTCTCTGTGTCTCTCAAAAGGGCTTGATTTGAAGTAACGGCCACAAAAGCATGTGGCAAAAAAATTGATTTTGATAGCATGTGAGCTTAAGGATAGCACAAAGAAGGAAAAAGACAATGAAGCATCTATCAAGCTACAGCTTCATCTTTGTTCTCTGGAATTTAGCACATGCCCAAAAGGGAGCTCTTTCAGAATAGAGGATTCAAAGTTCCCAAAAATAAAAAGCAGTTGTCACAGCTATGATTACATGGAAGGCCAAAGGATGAGGGCAAACACTGAAGGTGAAAATGTGCTTTCATTTTACTACAGACTGCCTCTTCGGATTGTGTATCAATAAACAAAGATCACCTGTGATATGAGAGCATTCAGGGGTGTTTTCTCCCAAATGAACAGCATTTAAGCTAAAGTCACCTCTGCTTGTTTAATAAATAACAGAGCCTTACTTCATGGAATAAGGTTGAGGGAGTTGCACTCAGTAATGAGATGGTTTTCTCTGATACTAGTAAAAACCTTCCTAGTTGGCTCTTCTATCTGGGATTTGCACTGTGTATGCACTCACCTCTGCCTGGCTGCTGATCATACATTTTTTTTTTTTTTTAGAGACAGAGTCTCACTTTGTCGCCCTTGGTAGAGTGCTATGCCTTCACAGCTCACAGCAACCTCCAGCTCCTGGGCTTAGGCAATTCTCTTGTCTCAGCCTACCAAGTAACTGGGACTACAGGTGCCCACCACAACAACTGGCTATCTTTTTGTTGCAATTCGGCTGGGGCTGGGTTTGAACCCACCATCCTTGGTATATGGGGTTGGCGCCCTACCCACAGGCACTGCCCTGATCACATTTTTTTTTTCTCTTTTATTGTTGGGGATTCAGTGAAGGTACAAGAAAGCAGCTTACACTGATTGCATTTGTTAGGTAAAGTCCTTCTTACAATTGTGTCTTCCCTCAAAAGATATGTCACACACCAAGACCCCACTACCCTCCCTCCTTCCCTCTCTCTGCTCTTCCTTTCCCCCACCCCCACCATGTCATTAATTGTCATCATATCAAAATTGAGTACATGGGATTCATGCTTCTCCATTCTTGTGATGCTTTACTAAGAATAATGTGTTCCACTTCCATCAAAGTTAATACAAACCCTATAAAGTCTCCTTTTTGTTGATGACTGAATAGTATTCCATGGTGTACATATACCACAGCTTATTAATCCATTTCTGGGTTGGTGGACATTTAGGCGATTGTGAATTGAGCTGTGATAAACAGTGTAGTGCAAGTGTCCTTATGATAAAAGGATTTTTGTCCTTCTGGGTAGATGCCCAGTAATGGGATTGCAGGATCAAATGGGAGGTCTAGCTTCAGTTCGTTGAAGGTTCTCCACACATCCTTCCAAAAAGATTGTATTAGTTTGCAGTCCCACCAGCAGTGTAAAAGTGTTCCCTTCTCTCCACATCCATGCCAGCATCTGTAGTTTTGAGATTTTGTGATGTGGGCCATTCTCACTGGAGTTATATGGTATCTCAGGATGGTTTTGATTTGCATTTCTCTAATAATTAGGGATGATGAGCATTTTTTCATATGTTTGTTAGCCATTCATCTGTCTTCTTTAGAGAAGGCTCTATTCATGTCTCTTGCCCATTGAGATATAGGATTGTTGGCTTTTTTCATGTGGATTAATTTGAGTTCTCTATAGATCCTAGTTATTAAGCTTTTGTCTGATTCAAAATATGCAAATATCCTTTCCCATTGTATAGGTTGTCTATTTGCTTTGGTTGTTGTCTCCTTAGATGTACAGAAGCTTTTCAGTTTGATTAAGCCCCATTTGTTTATTTTTGTTGTTGTCAATTGCCATGGTAGTCTTCTTCATGAAGTCTTTCCTCAGACCGATATCTTCCAGTGTTTTTCCTATGCTTTCTTTGAGAATTTTTGTTTCATGCCTTAAATTTAAGTTCTTTATCCATCTTGAATCTATTTTTGTGACTGGAGAAAGGTGTGGGTCCAGTTTCAGTCTTTTACATGTGGATATCCAGTTCTCCCAGCATCATTTATTGAATAGGGAATCTTTCCCCCAGTGTATGTTCTTGTTTGGTTTATCAAAAATCAGGTGGTTGTAAGATGTTAGTTTCATTTCCTGGTTTTCTATTCGATTTCAAATGGCTGTGTCTCTAGTTTTGTGCCAGTACCATGCTGTCTTGTCCACTATGGCCTTGTAGTACAGCCTAAAATCTGGTATGCTGATGCCCTCAGCTTTGATTTTATTACTAAGAACTGCCTTAGCTATGCAGGAATTTTTCTGGTTCCATACAAAATGAAGAATCATTTCTCCAAGTCTTGAAAGTATGATGTTGGTATTTTAATAGGGATGGCATTGAATAGGTAGATTGTTTTCGGAATTATAGACATTTTAACAATGTTGATTCTTCCCAGCCATGAGCATGGTTTGTTCTTCCATTTGCTAATATCCTCTGCTATTTCCTTTCTTAGAGTTTCATACTTTTCTTTATAGAGGTCCTTCATCTCTTTTGTCAGGTATATTCCTAGGTATTTCATTTTCTTTGAAGCTATGGTGAAGGAAGTTTTGTCCTTAATTAGCCTCTCATCTTGGCTGTTATTGGCGTATACAAAGGCTACTAACTTGTGGACGTTAATTTTATATCCTGAGACATTACTGTATTTTTTGATGACTTCCAGGAGTCTTGTGGTTGAGTCTTTGGGGTTCTCTAAGTATAAGATCATATCGTCAGCAAAGAGGGAGAGTTTGACCTCCTCTGACCCCATTTGGATGCCCTTTATTTCCTTGTCTTGCCTAATTGTACTGGCTAAAACTTCCAGCACTATGCTGAATAGTAATGGTGACAGAGGACAACCTTGTCTGGTTCCAGTTCTAAGAGGAAAAGCTTT
>CAUYRH010015389.1:0-25901 GCA_963574655.1 Perodicticus potto | reverse complement strand
TGGGGAGGTGTCTCTCCCAGATCAGACCCTGGCAGAATCACTCTGTTTTTACTGGATCTTTGTAGGGAGTGATCCTGTGTTTCTAATGATTTCTCAAACCCTGCAGGGTGGAGAGCTTAAATCCTCCTTAGCCTACTTAGGATACACTTTAAATTGCTAATTTGGGGTAGGCAGAAGCTTTCCCAGGAAAGTGCCGTGGCTGGGATCACTCCTTGAGTGGCTATCCACTTACCCCATGTGCCAAAACCAATCTCGCCCTATGCCCCTGAGGGCTAAGGCTATGAGGCGTCTCAGTCTCCGCCTTTAAGCTGCTCAGTCACTAGATTACTGGCTCCCGCCCGATGCCTGTTCTGCGACCGTAAGTGTGGAGCTTGGCAGAGCAGTTCTCCCGCAATGGTTCCACACAGCCCACCACCAAATACTGGCAGCTCTTTCTGGCTCAGTGGCCTAGTCTGGGGCCCCAGGCAACACTCAAAACCCCCCACACTCCTGCCCAAGTCTCCCAAGGCAGTTCAACTGAGTGCCAAGTCCAAAAGAAACCCAAACAGCTCACAGGCAAGGTCTTTCCAGCCTGCATTCCCACTGTTGCTCCACCCACAGCTGCCGACAGGATCAGACTGAATGAACAGACGCAACCACTTGCCCAGTCTCCGCTGCTTTTGCCTTCCTCAGGGTGTCCAGAAGCCTCACGCTGTCTCCCTGTTTCCCCAAGGGGAAGTTCCTGGGTAGATCCCGCCTGCCAGAGATGCCTGAAGTCCTCTCTCCCCAGTCTCACCGTGCCCAGCCGCAAGGAAGCTGTTACTGGGCTGCCATCTTGCTCCGCCCCCCTGCAATTTTCTTTCTTACAGTTGGTTTAAGGAAAGAAATTGACTCAAAGATACGTACAGAGATAATGATTCCAGTATTACACTGAAGAATTGGAAACAACATAATTTTAATAATAGAAGATTGTTTAAATAGATGACTTATGTTATAGCCACATACTGTAATACATAGCCATTAAAATTATACATATGTGCAGTATAAGACTATTAGATTTCTTATTCCTGCTAAGTGGAGACTGCATGGATGCATGTATGTATAAGTATAGTGTTATTGTATAGTTTGTTTGTAAAAGGATTTGATATCAGGCATTCTGAGAGAGCCCTGATGAACTCCCTTTTTTCTTTCTGAATAAATGATAACTAGACTTCTGTAGTCCTAGCTTCATATCCTACTTTAAGTATTTGCTGCCCATCAAAATATGTTTCCATTATTGAGGAGTAACTCTTTCAGATTGTCATTTGAAGGTCAATGGGAGGCTTCTATGGTCACATTGCCACTTGAAGGGATTCAGTGACCTTCTGCTCTTTTTTTAGTTCCTGAGCATCATTCTTACCTTTACAGGTTCTTGGAAAGGCAAATAGGTTCAATCTAACTTGAAATTGTATATATTTAGCTATTCTGATTTACAGAAATAGAAATTTCATGCAGTGCTACTTACTTCTTATAAAGTCACAGGATATTCAATGTTTTGTTACCTATCTAAATCAGTAAATTAAGATGTTTTTAAAATGAGGTCTTATGGTGTATTTGTTTATAAATTATATAAAGATAATTCTTATTGTAATGATTTACTATATAACTTATTTATTTTTGATACTGTATTGAAAATCCTTTTTTAATAATTCATTCCTCTGTAATATGAAACATGTCAGCTCAGAGAAACTCTCCTTGACTTCTAGTTGGTTGGAACATCTCTCATTTGGAATGTAAAAGCCTGATGGGTTTTATTTTTCTTTATGTGCAACAAATAATATTGATTTCTATTATTTTATGTAAAATGGTAAATTTAAGTTTTAATCTTTTCTTTTTTATTTTTACTATTTGAATATATAATTAACAATTTAAAACAATTTTATTTATACTTACAGATCTCAATTTATTAATGATATATACCAGGAAGTCTTAGATCTACTACTGCCATTAAATCTTGAAGTCATTGTTGAGCGAAATTTATCCTGGGAGTGGTATCAGGAAATTCCTTGTTTTAATATAAATGCTCAGCTAAAGCCCATGGAGGTAATGTTTAGAAGCTTATTGATTTGTTTTGTTTGTTGAAAAATATTCCATGAGCCATAAAGCATTTTTTGAGTGGAATTTATATACAATCACATTGATCAGAATTGAAGGGCAACTATATTTATGTAGAATTCACTTAACAATCTTCATTCATTCTTTGAACAAGTACTGGAGTGTGTGCTATGTGCTCAGCCCTGAACCCTGTGATAGATACTAGAGATGGTGGCAAGGAAACTATGATATTGTCTCTGATTTCCAGGACCTTACTAGTTTAGTGCACGTGTTGGTGGTGGTGGTGGTCTGGAAGGTATAGTAGTACTCAGTGAAAAAGGGGATAGGAGTTGGAGTTCAAATGGTGATGCTGTGCAGCCTTGTTCTTAATAGGCCATGGACCAGTCCTGGGATTTGTAGAAGATTGAAATGAAAACAGTCTTTCATTTTTCTGATGAGAATTTTGACTACATGAAGTAGAGCAATGTTAAAAAGAACAAATCATTTTTTTTGAACAGTTCATTCTCAGTCAAGAAGATATAACAACTATTTTTAAAACATTATATGGCAATATATGGTATGAAGAAGGTGGTAGTGCCTCACCTGCTGTCATAAAAGACCAAAGTAGTGTTACCAGTGTTACTAATGCTGCACCCCATTCTGGAGGTATGTTCTTAACCTAAATTAGTTCTTGCCATGCTCTCTTTCTCTCTTTTCTCTCTTTTCTGTTTTCTCTTTCCTCTCCTCCTTCCCCTTCTCTTCTAATTTTCTCTTCTAATTTCTCTCCATTCCCCCTCTCTTTCTTTACTTTTTTTCTCTAGTTTTGGGTAAAATTGGATTTATAAATATTTTTCTAATTAGGTGATCCCCATTTGTCTATGTTATTAGTCATTCTGATTTTTTTCTTTGATTCAAATTTTCTAGCCCTGTTGTAACAAAATTCCGTAATATTTATTTTTATTTTCCCAAATTCCCTGTAGGTCCTTATTTTCAATTGTCTTCCTTCTCCCCTCTTTTTTCTTATCCCAGCTATAGCATGTTTCCCAGAGGGAATATTTTATATTGATATTAGGAATATAAAAATATTAGAAAAACTAAGAGAGAGTTATCATTAGTGGATGATAGATTTTAACATATTTGGAAGATAAATTGGGAGAACACAGTAGAAGGAACCATAACTCAGAAAGTGGTTTCTTTCAGTGTTGGGTCTAGTATACTTTGAGGAATATGGCTGGGTTCTGAGTTTAGCACCAGCAAATACAGAGAGATGTATGTAGTTAAGGGTTCTAGGAAGATTTTTCTACACAAAAGAGTTCTCATTCGGGTATTGTAGTGGATCAATAAACCTACCTATTCAGTGAAACCTATTAGTCCACATGATCCACCTTAGCAAAGCTCTGGATATTACACAGAATTCTCACTCAGAGTCCTAAGCCTGCAATTTACAAGCCTACATTTATAACATTACATGCAATACTGTCCTTACTAGATAGAATAACAACCATTTATTGTAAAGTGTGAATGTTTAGATAGGAAGAAAATCCCATGAACTCAAGGACAAAAGAAAGTAAGATAAGCAGAATAGTTTTTCTAAATGAAACAGAGATAATTGAAGGAACGGAAAAGAAAGTAAACAAACAAACCAAACTTTTAAGAGGATTTTGAGATGATAATGAAGAATTATATTCTGCCAGCACCACTAGCCCTGTAATGATAGGAAGGAATACTTGGAAAGCAAAAATAATTGCTGAAATTTTGAAACAAAAATACTAAGCCAAAGGGGTAGACCTTAATAGTTGGAACATTTGGTTGAGGCAACCTCCCATGATTGAGAAGGGAAAAAAGCTCTTTACCTCAAAAGATAAAACTTAAGAGTGAGACGTCAATTCAAAATATTCAATTCCAGAACAATAAGTACTGTAGGAAAAATAGCTGAGAAAATAGAAGGGAAAAATCTTTCAGAGTAGTACAGTAGTGCCCTCTTGTCTGTGGAAGATATGTTCCAAGACTCTCCAAGGATGCTTGAAACTATGAATAGTACCAACCTCTGCATACATTATGTTTTCTCCTATAAATGCGTGCCTATGGCAAAGTTTAATTTATAAACTTTATAAATCAGCATAGTACTCTTATAATAGGCACAGTTCTCAGTAACAGTAATCTGTGCATAGTAAGAGATTAAAAACAATAATAGTAAAATAGAACAATTACAGGTAAATACTGTAATGAAAGTTAAGTGAATACAGTCTCTTTCAAAATAACTTAGTGTTTTTGAACGACAGTTTACCATGTTAACTGACGTTATGGATAAGGAAGGACTATTGGAACTCTTCAGACCCAAGTAAATACTGAAGCAAATTCTTAGACATAAACAATTGACTGAGTTTCAAGCAGATTAAGTAAACCAAAACTCTGCGTTGAAACAAATTTTTATGGACTGGGTATGGTGGCTCAATGCCTGTAATCCTAGCACTTGGGAGGCTGAGGCAGGTGGATTGCTTGAGCTCAGGAGTTTGAGACCAGTGAACAAGAGCAAGACCCTGTCTCTGCTAAAAATAGAAAGAAAAAAACAGCAGGTGTTGTAGCAGGTGGCTATAGTCCCAGCTACGTGAGCAGCTCAGGCAGTCTTGCTGGAGCCCTAGAGTTTGAGATTGCTGTGAGCTATGATGATGCCACAGAACACCCATACCAGAGTGAGAGAGTGAAAATTCTGTCTCAAAAAATAAAATAAAAAAATTTTTAAAAGGGAAAAATTGTTATGAAATGTCAGAATAATTAAGGTAAAATTTTTAAAGTTTCAGAAAAGAGTAGTATGTAAAAATATTTTATCAGTTAACTATTGGCAAATAAAACTTAAAAAATATTATTTGCAGTAGCATCATAAAATGTAAAAGAATTAAGACATTTAATAAAAAACATCCAAGACCTTTCCACTGAAAAATAATATATAGTAATGATAGAAATGACTTAAATATGTGGCGAGGCATATATGCTATGTATGTGGATTGAAAAAATCTCAATATCGTTAAGATAACAGTTCTTATCACCACATTGATTTGTAGATTGAACATAGTCCATATCACACTTTATCTTAATAGAAATGGAAAGATTGTTTTAACAATTTAGGTGGAAATTTTAAGGACCAATAATAGTTAAAAGTACAATATTGTAAAAGACAAATAGGGACTTACACTATCTAAATTTTAAAATTTTTATAAATCTATAATAATTAAGTCATAAAATATTGGCATAGCATAGGCATATGGGTTGGTGAAAGAGAATAGAGTCTGTTAGATACATAGTCAGTTCATTTTAAGCAAAGTTTATTCAATAGAGAAAGGGTAGGCTTTTTAACAAATGGTATTGTCACAACTAGATAAATGTGGAAAAACTTGAATATTGCCCCTACACTACTCACAAGAATCAATTTTTAAGTTGGATGAAAGATATAAATTTAAAAGCTAAAATGTTAAAGCTTCTAGAAGAAAATATGTAAGAATATCTTCATTGACCATGAGATAACCGAAGATTTTTAGGGAGATAGAAAAGCACTAATCATAAAAGAACAACTGTGTTAAAATTTTAAATTTCTGCTCATCAAAAATAGTAGCAAGACAGTAAGGCCAAGCCTCGTTTTGAGACATTTTTGTGATATGCGCATCTCACAATGTTCTTATATGCAGAACATGTTAGAACTCCTGTACTTTAACAGCAAAGTTTTAAAAAATTAAGAAGCAAAATACTTTGGATACTTGAGAAAGGGTGCCATATAAATGGACAATAAAAATATGAAAAATTGCTAAATAAAAAATTTATCAAGAAATGTCTCAGCTTACCACACTAGTTAAATTTTAGAAACTGACAACACCAAAGGTTGAAAAGAATGTGGAACAGCTGAAGCTCTCCCATTTTGCTGATAGCAACATAAAATAGTATTACCATTTTAGCCAAAGAGTTTGGCAGTTAACATATACCTACATACATATATAACAGGTATCCAGGCCTGGGTATTAACCCCAACTCTACCTTAAAATAAGTGCATAGATACACAAATGACTTATTTACGTGTATGTGTTATAGGTTTATTCACAGTAGCCAAAACCTGGAAGCAACCCAAAAATACACCAATAGTAGTATGGGATAAACTGTTTATAGAGTATATGGCTTCTTAGCTATAAGAAAGAGTGAACTACTGGTACGTGAAATAACATGGATGAATTTCAAAAACATTATGTTGACTGAATGAAGCCAGATGTGAAATAGTACAATCTGTATTACTCCATTTATGTGGAATTTAAGTACAGACAAAACTAATCTATAGTGCTTAAAATTCGAATGGTAAGAAGGTTAGAATTGGCTGGGAAGAAGGAAGAGGGAACTTTCTGGAGGGATGGAGATGTTTGATACGTTAAATGGAGTGCTGGTTACATGGTTATATACATGTACCAATCTTAACTGAGTTGTTAAGATTTTTATATTTCATAGCATGTAATTTTATCACACTTTAAAATAAGTTACCTGATGTGGTGGTACTTGTCTCTTCCTTGGTAGAATGAATATTAGAAACTGATGTATTTTCATTTTATGTTCATTTGATAAACACCATATGCATTTAATACTTTGATTCTTCAGAATAGCATACCACTTTAAAAAATGTCACCAAAATCTTGTTTGGTTTTAGTTTTTTAAGGTAGAATTTGAATACTAAACTATGTGGCAGGTACTTTAGTATACATTTTACACATGCTGTTTTATATTATACTTAATCCCCGTAATAAACCCAATGGTGAGTTCATTATTTCCATTGTGCAAAAGTGGAACCAGAAGTAGCAAGAGGAAAAAGATGCACCAAATATTTGATTAGTATTCCCAACTGGGGATCACTAGGGGCCTTATGTGGGAAAATTGCTTGAGCCCGGGAATTTGAGACCAGCCTGAGCAATAGCAAAAAATAAAAAAGTTAGCCTGGCATGGTGGTGCACACCTGCAGTGCTTGAGCCCACAAGTTCGACAGTGAGCTATTATTACACCACTGCAGTATAGCTTGGGTGACAGAGCAAGACCCTCTTAAAAAAAAAAATTTCAAATTATTATGGAGAGAGTTCTAAACCAAGAGTTAATGCGTTCTACATTTAAATTTTCTATTTTTTATTTCCTTGAGTGTCATTTTATTATACTCAGTTAATAATTCTGTTAAATCTATTTTGAAATTGTTTCAATGAGATACTTTGCATGATTTCTTTTTTTATTCAATAACTTACAATTTTCCTAGGGGCCACTGTGGTGACAGCTGCTGTGGTGGAAGTACATTCACGTGCATCACAAATTAAGACAACACTAAATATAAGTTTTAAAACTGATTATCTCACCATGGTACTGTATAGCCCAAGTCCTGAACAGGTAAGTCTATAGAGAAAAGAAAATGTTTTCACTTCTGAAAAACTGTATATAGGTGGATGGTTATTAAATAATAATTGTTACTGTTTCATGTGGATTTTGTAGTATCTTGTTCATCTGAGAAAAATAATGGATCTTTACACTTTAATAATAATCTTAACCAATTTGAAAAATAACATTTTAAAATTCAAGTAACTATATTCTTGGGTGGGCTTTCATTAGAGAGTCCTTTGGAGATAGAGATAATTGATGTTTTCTATAAGCAGAGGCAATAATATATGATAGTGCATATCATTAAAATATACTTTAGACTTAGATTTCTGTATAAGTTTTGTATTAATTTCTCCTTCCGTAGGCTTCATTTACAGATATTCGTGACCCTTCTCTGAAACTTGCTGAATTTAAATTGGAGAATATTATAAGTACAGCAAAAATGTATACAGATGACTCAACATTTTGTTCTTTCTCATTAAAAAACTGTATTTTAGATGATAAAAGGCCTCATGTCAAGAAAGCAACTCCTAGGTGTGTATTGTAATAGTGTTCTAAGGTTTCACTTGAGGAATGGTTGATAAATCTTACTGAACTATGTCTAAAGTTGAATGTTTATTTTGTTGGGGCAAACCTAAGGTCTTCAAAGCTTCAATTCAGTCAAGCTATGATACTCAATTAACATTTAAAATGTCCTAGTTCAGTTATGTGCTATTCTTACTGGACAGTTGACAGATCAGTTGAGTAAATGAAAATAATGAATGTAGTTGTATTGCTTTTTACATTCTCTACTATAAATTATGTTCTCTAATATTAATCTAACAAATTATAACCCATGCTAATTGCAATGGGAAATGCACGAAAAATTGAAAAAATACACTGAGATTCAAATTGTGGTAATTTGTTAAATATAACACTTCCTAATTTATAATACAATTTTGCTTCAGAAACTTCTAAATCCATTATTTGGAATACTTTGTGAATCTTTCCAAGAGGCTTGACTTTAGAATGCTTGTTTGTTGCCTATCAAAGTCTGGATTTTATTGCTATTATTGTGCTTGTATTTTTCAGAATGATAGGACTGACAGTTGGGTTTGACAAAAAAGACATGATGGATGTAAAGTACAGGAAAGTCAGAGAAAGTTATGTGACTGATGCAGTCTTTCAAGAAATGTATATCTGTGCAAGTGTGGAATTTCTGATGACCGTTGCAAATGTCTTTTTTGAGGCCTTCACCACGGGTACTACTGTAGAAACCACTGTTCAAACATGGACTTCTAAGGAAGAAGGTTAGCTATGGGCTAAAATATTTAATCTTTGTATTATTAAAGTGCTATTGCATTATTTACCTTGACTAGCCTTTTACATAATCGGGGTAAATGCATTAATATTAAAATCTTTATTTTTCAGAGGAAAATCTTAATGTATTTTTGGGAGAATATGCAGTTTGCATTTTTTTGAAAGTGTGAATGTATATTGTGTTCAAAAATTACAAGAGCTACATTAGAATAAGTAATTATACCCGTCCGCAGGTAGTAATTTAAATTTGTTACTAAAGAAAACAAGCAGGGAGAATAATTAACCAGCCAGTTCTTTTCTCAACTAAAGATAGTATTTCTATTTAAAAGGCTCATATTCATTCATTCATTCATTTTAAAACAGGGTTTTGTTTTGTTGCCCAGGCAGGAGTGAAATGGTGTCATTATAATCCACTCTATCCTCCTACTTCTTGAACTCAGGTGATCCTCCTGCCACATCCTCCTAACTGAGACTACAGACATGTGTCACTGTACTTCACTTAATAGTTTTCTTTTTTTGTAGATATAAAAAAATTGTTTGCTCAATGTGGTCTAAAACTCCTGGGCTGAAGTGATCCTCATACTTCAGCCTGCCAAAGTGCTAGGATTACAGGCATGAGCCTCTGTACCCACCCTATTTTGTTATATTTATTTCTAGCTTTTAACATATATTTTTTTCTGTTAGCCTTGTACATGTTTCATTCATTGTGTATAGTAGAAAGTGTCAAATTGAGAGTTGGAAATGGATTAGTTTCTAGCTTTGCCATTAAATAGTAGAGTTTTTTAAATCATATTTTTTAGTATTATCCCTATAGCGTCTTCAAATCTTTATTAAGAGAGTTGCAGGAGATTCCTCTGTGATCTAAGATTATTTTACTTTTTACTTAAAATGAAAAAAGTTTCTCATAAATAATATTCATAAGTAGGATATACTACCTGTAACAAATACAATATCTTAAAGTATTAATTTATTTTTATTTGTTTTAGCACCTATACAGGAATCATATAAGTGGGAGATTAATGTTTTTATTAAAAATCCTGAAATTGTGTTTGTGGCTGATATGACAAAAAATGATGCTCCTTCATTAGTTATTACAACACAGTGTGAAATTTGCTATAAAGGTGACCTTCAAAATAGTACCACCACTGCTGCCATTAAAGATCTCCAAGTGAGAGCATGCCCATTTCTTCCAGTCAAGAGAAAAGGCAAAATTACTACTGTGAGTTAACTGTTTAATTATCTGCTTAATTTTAAACTATTTTGGATTTAGTATATGCCACTTAAAAAAATGAAAATTACTTCCGTGCTTTCTAACCTTGCTCTATAAAATACCTTTCTTTCTGCTCAGAGAGTCAAATTTGGAATATTATTTACCAGCTTTGACATTCTTTTCATTCTTCTAGATCTGTGGTTCTCAACCTTGCAAATGCCGCAACCCTTTAATACAGTTCCTGTGGGTTGTCACCCAGAGGTTGAGAACCGCTGTTCTAAATGCTGCTTGTTGTTACTTGTTTTTATGAGAATATTCTCACTAAAAATTGGTTTCATCTTGACATTTCAGTTAAGATCTTACTTTGACTCTCTATGTCAATTCCAAACTACTCTTTAGCTTTTGAGACTTTCTCCCAGTTGTCAGCTACGTGTATAGATTACTTTTTATTTTTTTACTATGCCTATTATAAGAATACTGTGCCTATTTATAAAGTTTATAAATTAAACTTTTTCAGAGGGATGTATGTACAGGAAAAAACATAACATATGCCGGGGTTGGTATAATTCATAGTTTCAAGCATCCTTTGGGGTTTTGGAACATAGCTCCCACAGAAAGAGGGCACTACTGGACTTTGAAAGATTTTTCCCTTCCATTTTCTCAGCTGTTTCTTCTACAATACTTACAATTTTGGACTTGGATCTTTGAAGCATCACTCTTAAGTTTAATCTTTTAAGATAAAGAGCTTTTTTCCTCTTTAAATTATAGATGATTACTACTGTTAGTATAGCTATTCCAGTTTTTTCTGTACGGCATATTTTTTCCCATTATTATTTTAATAATTCACGCTTTCACTTTCCTTATCTTTAAGCTGTGATTAGTATTATTTTGTTTTATGTAGTTGACCATTATTTCAATTAAAATATTCATTGTCAGGCATTGTGGTGGGCATCTGTAGTCCCAGCTATTTGGGAGGCTGAGGCAAGGGAATAGCTTCAGCCCAAGAATTTGAGGTTGCTGTGAGCTGTGACACCATGGCACTCTACTGAGGGCGACATAGTGAGACTCTGTCTCAAAAAAATAAAAAAATTCAGAGCTTTTTATTACTGTTATTATTGATATATTTGGGCTTAAATCTGCTATATACTATTCATGTCATTTGTTCCATATGTTTTATATTCTATTTTATTTTCTGTGATCCTGCCATTTGGTGGATTAATAAGTACTTTTTTATTGTACTATTTTCCTCTTTATTTAGCTTGTTCGTTATGCAGACTTCCCCTACTTTCTATAAAAAAAAGAAGAATGAATCCGAGGATAGAGCTGAGAGCCACAATTATTCTTAGACTTTCAGATCTAATCAGGATTTTCATTTGCCTGGTTGAATTTCAAAATTGCTTTGGGCTAGTGGCTCCTTTTTCTTTCCATTATCCCAGTTTGAACGGGAATATCTGTAACTGATATCCTCTGTTCTAGCATTCTGTTTTGGAAGTGGTGGGGACAGATACCTCAGTTCCACAGAGGGAGAAAAATTGTGCCCCAACAGCTGTACTTAGTGGATTAGACCCAGGAGCCTCATGAGGACCTCCACTTGCCGTAGATTTTAGACTGTGAACTGATACAAGATAGATGAGATTCTGAACTTTTGAATTAATGAGAGATATGATGAGAGACTTAGATAAGTTTTTAGACTTTAGGCTATAGTGGTGGGATGAGACTTGTAGGGATTATAGGAGATGAATTTGAGAAGGACATGAGTCATATAGGGGATTTTACCACAGGGAAAATTCAATTAATTTGTAATTATATTAGAGAATTACTTAATAAGTCTAATGCATTTGCAATTTTTCTATTTGCCTTCTATAACGTTTTCTGGGTAGATTAATTTATATCGTTTCAATTTTGCATTTTATTTCATTTACTTATTTATTTTTAGAGACAGAGTCTCACTGTATTACCCCCAGTAGAGTACCATGGCTTCACAGCTCACAGCAACCTCCAACTCCTGGGCTTAGGTGATTCTCTTGCCTCAGTCTCCCGAGTAGATGTGGGATTACAGGTGCCTATCACAACGCCCAGCTATTTTTGGTTGCAGTTTGATCGGGGGCCGGGTTCAAACCCACCACCCTCAGTATATGGGGCTGGCACCCTACCCACTGAGCCACAGGTTGCCACCCTTTTATTTTTTAATATATGTATTTTTTTAATTTCAGGTTAATGTGAGGGTACAAACAACCAAAATCACAATATTTGCATTTTTTTAGGTAGAGTCACTCTTGTAGCCGTGTCCTTCACTCAAAAGCCATGTCCTCCCTCCACAGTGTACCTGTTAAGTGAGAATACCCCAAACCCCCCTTCCTCTTTCCCCTCCCTTGTTTCTCCACTCCCAAGTTGAATTGAAATGAGTTTTACTCATATGTGGGCGTGAATTAGAAGGTCTACTGGCTTCATAGTAGTATTGAGTACATTGGATATTTGCTTTTCCATTCTTATGACACTTTATTGAGAAGAATGTGTTTGAAATGTGAAGTCATCATCTTTTTATGGCTGAATTGTATTCTATGGTATGCATATGCCACAGTTTGTTAATCCATTCTTGAGATGATGAACATTTAGGTTTTTCCACTTCCTGGCGATTGTAAATTGAGCTGCAATAAACAATCTAGTCCATATGTTCTTATCATAAAATGATTTTTTTTCTTCTGGGCAGATGTCCAGTAGTTGGATTTGTGGGGTCAAATGGGAGATCTATTCTAAGTTGAGGATTCTTCATACTTCTTTCTAAAGAGGCTATATTGGTTTGCAGTTCCACCAACGGTGTAAAAATGTTCCCCTCTCTCTACATCAGTGCCAGTATCTGCAACTTTGGGATTTTGTGTTGTGGGCTAACTTTACTGGGGTTAGGTGATACTTCAGGGTGGTTTTGATTTGCATTTCTCTAATGATTAGGTATGATGAGCATTTTTTCATATGTTTGTTAGCCATTCATCTGTCTTTCTCAGAGAAGGATCTATCATGTCTCTTGCCCAGTGATAGATGTGATTTTTTAGCTCTGTTTTTGTTGATTAATTTGAATTCTCTGTAGATCCTAATTATCAAGCCTTTGTCAGATTTGTAATTTGCAAATACAGTTTCCCATTCTGAAGGTTGTTTGTTTGCTTTGGTTGTTGTGTCCTTAGTTGTGCAGAAACCTTTCATTTTAATTAATCCCCATTTGTTAATTTTTGTTACTCTTGTTGCAATTGCCACAAAAGTCTTCTTAAAATCTTTCCCTAGGCCAACATCTTCCAGAGTTTTTCCCACATTTTTTTCTAGGATTTTTGCCATTTCCTGCCTTAGATTTAAAACATTTGTCCACCTTGAATCAATTTTTATAAGTGATGAAAGGTGTAGGTCCGGTTTCAGTCTTTCACATGTGGTTATCCAGTTCTCCCATCACCACTGATTAAATAAGGATTCTTTTCGCTTCCTGTATCCTTTTGCAGGTTTACCAAAGATCAGATTGCCATAAGAGACTATTTCATCTCTTGATTTTCTATTTGGTTCCAAAGCCCTATGTGTCTTTTTTTCTCCAATACCATTCTGTTTTGATCACTGTGGACTTGTAATATAACCTGAAGTCTGGTTGAGTGATGCCTCTGTTTGTTTTTATTACTAAAAATTGCCTTGGTTATTTGGTGTTTATTCTGGTTCCATACGAAATGAAGAACTACTTTTTTCTAGTTCTTCAAAGTATGATCTTGGTATTTTAATAGAGATTGCATTGAATCTGTAGATTACATTGGGAAGTATAGACATTTTAACTATGTTTATTCTTTCCAACCAGGAGCATGATATTTGTTAATTTCTTATGCTATTTCCTTTCTTAGGGTTTCACAATTTTCTTTTTTTTTTTTTGCAGTTTTTAGCTGGGGCTGGGTTTGAACTTGCCACCTCTGGCATATGGGGCATCTTGAGCCATAGGCACCGCCCTCATAATTTTCTTTATAGAGATCCTTTACCTCTTTTGTTAGGCATGTTCCTAAGCATTTCATTTTCTTTGAAGCTACTGTAAAGGGAATTGTGTTTCTGGTTAGTTTCTCAACTTGGCAGCTATTGGCATATACAAATGCTACTGATTTGTGGACATTGATTTTGTATCCAGAGACATTAACGTATTTCTTGATCACTTCCAGTAGTCTTATAGTTGAGTCTCTGGGGTTCTTTAAGTATGAGGTCATATCATCAGCAAAGAGTGAGAATTTGACCAGCTTTAGAGGAAATGCACCTGTTTTTAACACTGACTATCACAAAAGACACCCAGCAGAATAAATACCCTGAAACTAATGGACAAAACTAGTTTCCACAATGGCACAAAGGAAAAAAACTAAGCAATGAACTGTCAGAAAATAAGATGAATAGAACTCTACCACACTTTTTAATTCTCTCAGTAAATGTTAATGGCTTTAATTCCCCACTGAAGAGGCATAGACTGGCTGATTGCATAAAAAATGCATAAGCTATCCATATGTTGTCTACAGGAGACACACACTACCCCGAAGGACCAATCGAGACTCAGAATAAAGGGATGGAAAACGGTATTTTAGGCAAATGGAGGTCAGAAGAAAAGGGGGTCACAATCTTATTTTTCAGATACAAGTGTATTTAAAGCAACTAAAGTAAAAAAGACAAAGATGGTCTCTTCATTCTGATCAAGGGAATAATGCAACAAAAAGACACTTCAATTCTAAATACTTTTGCACCCAACTTAAATGCTCCCAGATTTATGAAACAGACCTTGATTGTTCTGAGCAATATGATATCCCATAACCATAATACTGGGGACTTTAACACTCTTCTGACAGAACTGGACAGATCTTCTAAATAGAAACTAAGCAAAGAGACAGGGGACTTAAAGTTGACCCTAGAACAAATGGGTGTAATAGACATATATAGAACACACCATCCAGAGCTAAGGAATATACATTCTTCTCATCAGCCCATGGAACATACTCCAAAATAGATCATACCCTAAGATACAAATCAAACCTAAATAAAATTAAAATAATTAAAATTATACCTTGTATCCTCTCAAATCACAGAGCAAAAAAGGTGGAATTCAACTTCAGCAAAAACTGTCATTCCCACACAAAGGCATGGAAGTTAAACACCTTATGCTAAATAACAATTGAGTCAAGGAACAGATATTGGGGGGGGGGGTGTTAAATTCCTCAAATATAATAATGAAGCTACAGATTACCAAAATCTGTGGGATACTGCAAAAACAGTTTTAAGAGGGAAGTTTATTACATTAAATGTCTACATCCAAAAAACAGAAAGAGAGCATCAACAAACTAATGAATCATCTTAAGGAAATGGAAAAGGAAGAACGATTTATTCCCAACCCTGGCAGAAGAAAAGAAATAACTGAAATCAAGTCAGAAATTAATGGAATTAGCAGAGAGAGAAAGAATGAGGGAGGGGGTGGGCAAAGGAACAGCAGAAAGAGGAAAGGAGTGAGGGGGTGGGGTCTTGGTCTGTGCCACACCTTTTGGGGGCAAAACATGATTGTAAGAGGGACTTTACCTAACAAATGCAATCAGTGTAACCTGGTTTTTTATACCCTCAATGAATCCCCAAAAAGAAAAAGAAAAAAAAAAAAAGAAATTAATGAAATTGAAAACAAAAGAATCATTCAAAAAATTAATGAAACAAAATGTTGGTTCTTTGAAAAGATAAAATCAATAAATCATTGGCCAGACTACCGAGAAACAGAAAAATAAATCTCCAGTAACCTCAATCGGAAATGAAAAAGAGGAAAAACAACAGATATCACAGAGATACAATACATTATCTCTGACTAGAACCAGAAACTCTATGTCCAGAAATTTGACAATGTGGAGAAAATCAACCAATACCTGGAATCACACCCTCTACCCAGACGTAACCAAGAAAAAATAGATCTCTTGAACAAGCCAATATCAAGCACTGAGATTGAAGAAGTAATAAAAAATATTTCAACAAAAAAAATGCCCTGGAACAGATGGCTTCACAGCAGAATTTTAGCAAACCTGCAAAGAAGAGCTTATACCCCATACTGCAGAAACCTATTCCAAAACATTGAGCAGGAAGGAATCTTTCCCACCACATTCTATAAAGCAAACATCACCCTGATAGCAAAATCAGAAAAAATCCAACAAAAAAAGGAGAACTACAGACCAATTTTACTAATAAATATAGATGTAAAAATACTCAGCAAAATCCTAGCCAATAGATTATAGCTACACAGATAAAAAATTATGCACCATGATCAAGTAGGTGTCATCCCAGGGATACAAAGCTGATTTATTATATAAAAATCCATAATGTAATTCACTATATCAATAGAAATAATAGCAAGGACCAAGGACCTTATGATCTTCTCAATAGATGCAGAAAAACCATTTGGTAAAATTCAACATCTTCGTGGATCGATGGATTAATAAATTGTGGTACATGTATACCATGGAATATTACGCAGCCTTAAAGAAAGATGGAGACTTTACCTCTTTCATGTTTATGTGGATGGAGCTGGAACATATTCTTCTCAGCAGAGTATCTCAAGAATGGAAGAAAAAGTATCCAATGTACTCAGCCCTACTATGAAGCTAATTTATAGCTTTCATATGAAGGGTATAACCCAACTATACCACAAGAATATGGGGAAAGGGGCAAGGGAGGGGAGGTTGGGGTAGAGGGAGGGTAATTGGTGGGGCCACACCTGTGGTGCATCTTAGAAGGGTACAGGCAAACCTTACTAAATGCAGAATACAAATGTCTTTATATAATAACTGAGAAAATGCCTGGAAGGCTTTGTTAATCAGTTCGATGAAAATGTTCAGATTGTATATGAAACCAGCACTTTGTACCCCTTGATTGCCCTAATGTACACAGCTATGATTTAATAATAAAGACAATAAAAAAAATTCAGCATCTTCTAACAAGACATTTAAGAATATAGGCATAGGTGGCACATTTCTTAAACTGATTGAAGCCATCTGCAACAAACCCACAGCTAATATCATACTGAATGGAATAAAACTGAAAGGTTCTCCACTTAGAATTCATTTCAATTTTACAATGGAAAAACTAGTACAAACTTTCATTTTAATAGGTACAATAAAATAGATAAGTGTTACAGGTTTTTCATATATTTTAGTATATATAAGAAATGCTTCCACTTACGTTTTTATATTAATGTTACTGCTAATAGTGTTACCAACACGTTATTATAAATAATCTGTAAAGAGAATAATAAGTGTTGAGTCACTTATTTTTTTTTTTTTGTTTTTTTTTGAGACAGAGCCTCAAGCCGTCCTCCTGGATAGAGTGTCGTGGCATCACAGCTCACAGCAACCTCCAATTCCTGGGCTCAAGCGAGTCTCCTGTCTCCGCCTCCCAAGTAGCAGGGACTACAGGCGCCCGCCACAATGCCCGGCTATTTTTTGGTTGCAGCCATCATTGTTGTTTGGCGGGCCTGGGCTGGATTCGAACCTGATAGCTCAGGTGTACGTGGCTGGCGCCTTAGCCTGCTGAGCCACAGGCGCGGAGCCGAGTCACTTATTTTTTTAATAAAATTATTTTTACTAATTTGTTTTTTTGACATAGATAACTATTACTAGGAAAGTCTTTAAATAGAAATGTTTTCATACATATTTAAGCATTGATTTAGTGTTATTGATTTTTCTTTTATAGGTTTTGCAACCCTGTGACTTGTTTTATCAAACTACTCAGATAGATACAAATCCACAAGTGATTGATGTTTCAGTAAAATCCCTGACACTAAAGGTAAGTATAATCATTCAAATGTTTGATATACTTTAAAAAAAAATTAGTAAAACCCGGAAAAAGGCAATTTTTATGTTAAATCTTTTAATGTTAAGCAAAATAGATGCATTTGTGTTTTTCAAAGTATATTTTTATGAGTCATTTACACATCTTAAAATGAATGTTATCCTGTATTTTCTAACTGGTGTTTTGACTGCTTTTGTAGTTAAATTAACATTTAATATTCCCATACTATATGTAGTTGAAATCATACTTGGTGAGTTTAAAATCTATGATTCATTTAAGTATTTTAACAAATCAAATTTTATATGGTAATTTAAATTTTTGTATCTTTAATATTGTGGTATTGAAAATGTATATATAATAAATTGTGTCTATGATTTTGTGGTAGTGATGTTAGTTAAGTATTCCTCATGATCTTTCATTAAGTATATTTAATATTTTTTGAAATAAGTAATTATGAAAGTGGTATGTATAGTTTTTTTATTATTTTAATTTTTTTCTACTTAGGTTTCACCAGTGATTATAAATACCATGATTACCATAACTTCAGCACTTTATGTAACTAAGGAAACAGTTCCTAAAGAAACTACTGCTTCTGCCACACATTTATGGGAAAAGAAGGATACAAAAAATTTGAAAATGTGGTTCCTTGAAGAATCAAATGAAACTGAAAAGATAGTCCCTGTAACTGAATTGGTACCCAATGGAGAGACAATAAAAATGAACATTGATTCTATTTTTATAGTTCTTGAGGCTGGAATTGGTCATAGGACAGTGCCTATGCTTTTGGCAAAGTCACGTTTTTCAGGGGAAGGCAAAAATTGGAGTTCCTTAATAAATCTCCACTGTCAGCTTGAGCTAGAAGTAAGCATATATAGTATTTTTCAAGTTTTATAACAGATAATGACACGTGAAATATTATGGGAATCTTATTTAGCTATATAAATAACGTTTGTTGCAAATGTGTTGTTGGCTCAAAAAGTTTTTGAAGAAAGCTTACAAATTTTTCCTTTGAATAATAGCTTATATGTGTAACTATTTTTGCGTTTAAAGTATACATTCACTAATTTATAGTGCATGTATTTCAATTGATGTTATCAACTTAAAGGTCATATATTACTAAGCACATTGTTGATTGAGGTCAGAATTCTTATTTTTAAGAGTTAAAATTGAATACTTTTTTTATTTAAAAGGATAATGGATTGGATTTCTGAATATGTGGATAATATCTTCTAATAGTAATATAACAAATTAGAAGGAATATGCCTTGTATTTTTATGTAATATAAAATCTATATATTTCGGTTTAAAATAATTGAGTTTTATGTATGTTTGAATTAATCTGATATTCTGCCTTTATAACAGTGAATATGAAGATGTATACGCTGTTATTTAAATGTGTTGATATAGGATTATGTACTGATAGAGGTAAAACTTACTGTGCCAAGAGTTCACATTTGCAAATTTTGGTTAGCATTCTGTATATTTTGCAGATGATTTGACCTAGGATGTCCAAGAAATTCATTCAAATAAGTAAATAGGCATTTAATAGTGTTTACTTATTTATCAGTGACATATTCATTGATATGGCACTTGCCTTCAAGGGATTTCAGTCAGTGAGAGTAAACAGACAGGTTTAAAATGTTAATAATACATGAATGTGTCAGACAAACACAGAGCTTGATGCATAGCCTAGCCTGGAAGTCAGAGTGAGATGCTTAAAAAAGGATTTTATCTGGGCTAAATTGTGAAGTACAAATAATGGATTATGAAGTTAGCCAGGTGAGAAAAATGCTGAGAGAATGCTTATATAGGAAGCTACTGAAAGCCATGTAGACTGGTTTTCACACAGAAGAAATGGCAGGGCCAAAAGACGTGGTGATGTGTAATAGCATGGAAGATCCTTTGATGAAATCTCAGAATATTTCATTTAAAAACTTACAAATTCTCTCTTACAGGTGCATTATTATAATGAAATGTTTGGTGTATGGGAGCCTTTGCTTGAGCCCTTAGAAATTGATCAGACTGAGGATTTTAGACCATGGAATCTTGGAATTAAGGTATATATATATGTGTTGTGTTTGTGTGTGTGTATGTGTATTTTAAAGGCTTTATTTTTTTTTAGGACAGATTTAGGCTCACAGAAAAATTAAGAAGGTACAGAGATTTCTCATATACTTCCCCAACACATGCATAGCCTCCCCCTTTAGTAACATTTTCTCATCAAAATTTGTTTAAAATCTGAAATTTCAAAAATTGAGGATATTTACACCCCTGTTACACACTAGACACCTGAATTTTAATGACAACAAAGTTCAGGTTTTGTCGTCATGAGCCTTATCAACCTGCTTCCCTGTTTGACCTCTGAATAGTCCAAGACCTATGTAGTGTGTGGTTCTAATACAAATAATTGTATAACTATACATTGTTCTAAAAAATGTATCTTGTTTTTTGGGCGGCGCCTGTGGCTCAAAGGAGTAAGGTGCTAGCCCCATATGGCAGAGGTGGTGGGTTCAAACCCAGCCCTGGCCAAAAATTGCAAAAAAAAAAAGTATTTTGTTTTTAATCTTGACAGCATGACTCTGAGGGGGATGTAGTTTTCATCCTTTTTTTAACATGTGAAGAAACTGAGAACAGAGAGGTTAGAGTTCCCTGAAATAGTGATAGCTATGAAGCGGAAGTGAATCCAGCTGCAGAGTCCCAGTTTTTAAATGCTATGTTATAATGCTTCTGTCGTCACCTTGTAGTTTTTTGTCCATCCCAAGTTTCCTTTGTCCTCAGAAGGGTGAACACTACGAAGATAGATGGATATATAGGCTGATACATAGATAAAATGTATATTATTATTTTTAAAACATATATTGTGACTTTATGTAATTATAAGAATCACGGCCTTTAAAAAAATTCTGCTTCTGAAGCTAGAAACTGCAGGATTATGAACTTGTCTTCTGCCTAATAATGATTTAGTCAAACTGCAGACAAATTTTTAGTTAAAGCAATGACAAAGGCAGCTTGGCATGTCCAGCCTTTTTATATTAAGGTCATTTCATTTAATTTTCCAGATATTTTAGATGAAAGATTTTAATAAAAGAATGCCTTTGGTTGTTTTAGGTCAGATTATACATGATCAAAGGGTCTATTAATCCTAAAAAATGGCATTGATTATTAGTCCTAGGTTTACAGTGAGGTCCTGCTACTCCTGTCTGACTTTGTAAGGTTTCTCTATTTACTAGCATGACCAATAGACTGAATTACGTTTCTCTTTCCATGTTGCTATGAAGTATGTGCTTTTAAATTACATTCAGATGCCACACGTAGTAATTTTGAGAGTTTCTTTTATGTCTAAATTGCACCTATCATTTTACTATCACTGCAGATGAGATATGGTGGTTTTGTTTTGTTTTTCAGTTTGTTGCATTTTTAAGAAAGAGTCTTGCTTTATTGCCCATGCTGGAGCACATTGGTGCGGACATAGTTCACCGCAGCCTCAGACTTCTGGGCTCAAGTATCCTAACTGCCTCAGCCTCCTGAGTAGCTAGGACTACAGGCACATACCACCATACTTAGCTACTGAAAAAAATTTTTTATATACAAAGTCTCACTGTGTTGCTTTGTCTTGTCTCTGACTCTTGATCTCAAGTAATCTTCCTGCTTGGTTTTCCCAAGTGCTGGGATTACAGGTGTGAATCACTGTTCCCCACCCACAGGTGACTTTTTCCTCTATTATTGTTCCTGTCTGCATAGACGTTAATTGGCTGATGTCCAAGTAACTTCAGTAAGACAAGTAGAACAGATAAAATGTTTAGTTCTGTTTAATGTTATCATTGGGATTTGTCTAAATTTTGTTTTGCTATGCAGGACATTATTTTTTTCTAGGAATAATTTTGTCTTATATTTCTATAATTTATCATTGTAGATGAAAAAGAAAGCAAAAAAGGCCCTTGTTGAGTCAGAAACTGAAGAAGAAAACTACAAAGTGCCAGAATATAAAACTGTCATCAGTTTCTATTCAAAAGACCAATTGAACATTACATTATCCAAATGTGGTCTTGTAATGTTAAATAATTTAGTCAAGGTAAGAAGAGAAGTTTGAAACTTTAAATGTTGAGATAATACATGTAGTCTGAGTTGATCTGTTTATTGAGTAATAAGATTGTTACTCTGTTATCTGTCATATGTGCATTAGTGTTCTAATCACCATTTAGTTTAATACATTTATTATTTATTGAATAATAAGATTGTTACTTTATCTGTCATATGTGCATTATTGAATAATAAGATTGTTACTTTGTTATCTGTCATATGTGCATTAGTGTTCTATTCACCATTTAGTTTAATACATTTTGTTTTATCTAAGATAATTCTTCCTTATTAGGCATTTACAGAAGCTGCCACTGGATCTTCAGCTGTCTTCATAAGGGATCTAGCACCATTTATGATATTAAATTCTCTTGGAGTTACTATTTCTGTTTCGCCAAGTGATTCTTTTAGCGTACTTAATGTTCCTGTGGCAAAATCGTATATATTGAAAAATGGAGAGAGTTTAAGTATGGATTATGTTCGAACTAAGGACAATGATCATTTCAATGCAATGACTAGCTTAAGCAGCAAACTCTTCTTCATTCTTCTCAGTAAGTGATTTATTACCTTACTGGGGCTATAATTTATTTTAAACTATACTTTATATGTCATTTTACTCATTAGTGTTATCTTACAGGTTTTTTTTTTTTTCTTAATCTCCTTCTTAGCAGATTGGAAAATGTTTTTTCCTCTTTGCAGTGATCTGGTTGCTATTGGCACTAAACCTCTTGTTTTAAATTCTTTTTCTTTACCATGCTCTAAATAAAGCAGTGGATAATGTACTGCTTTGTTGTAGGAAGGAAAATACAGGGTGGCCATAAATAAATTACACATGAACTTCATGGCCACTCTGTATTAGATTTCATCTTCACTCAGGTTTTACAGGCCATAGATATTTAGGTGTTGTTGGTTGGTTTTAATTGTATTTGATATTATTCCATAAGTTTTTTAGGCTAAAGAATGAATTGAAATTATATTTTAAATTGGCACATTTTTAATGGTTTTAGGATTTGTAAATGGTTTTTTATGTTCTGCCTGTTGAGGTTGAAGTTTTTTCCTTTGTCAATTCTGCTTCCCAGAGTTTTTTATTTTTATAAGAGATGAAATATGTAAATTTTTAAATTATCCTAATACCTAGTCGTTGTGAAGTGAAATCATTCCAAAGCCACATCCACTCCACCTTTTGTTACTCTGGCATTTAAATAGTTATTGAGAAGGGCATCATTTGAAAGGCATTAGACATGGGGAGGAGGCAGGCTTCTAAAACACAGCTGGTGCATTCTTCTAGTTAGGAAATAACGTATAACAGGTGTTCCAGGTGCTGTCGTGGCATTGTCAGTGAATTGCTCTTACCCATTTTAGCTCTCTTTGCTTTTGAACTAATATTTTAATGAATGGGGGGTAGTGAATGAAATGTATGCAAATAAGTAATTTCATCCCCAGTGGAACAAGTGTTTAATCAAATTCAAGATATAACTGAAAAGTGACACAAGCCATTGGAAAAATTAAAAACTCAAAAGTTACACCTACCTTCATTATTTGCCAATGTCTGCCTGAAGGATTTAAGCTATGGTTGTTATGACAGCAAGCCAGAGATCAGTGATGTCTTAGCTTGAACTCTTTTTTTTTTTTGCAGTTTTTGGCCAGGGCCATGTTCGATCCCGCCACCTCTGGTACATAGGGCCAGCGCCCTACTCCTTTGAGCCACAGGCACCGCCCACTGAACTCTTGAATAATATTTTTTTCAAAGAAAAAAGTTTTTTTATAAAATGCTTTAAAGGTTTTTGTGACTACTATGGAAATATATGGTGGCTTCTTAAAGGATCATTTTGTATGAATTATATCCAAAGACCTCAGTGACTATTATTTATAAGTTTAAGATAATCATCTGACATTTCTTATATTGTATACTTCAGATTAATGTTATGAATTATAATAAAAACTTTCAAACATATTCATTTAATTTAGCACCTGTTAATCACTCTACTGCCGATAAGATTCCTTTAACAAAAGTGGGACGGCGTTTATACACTGTAAGGCACAGAGAGTCCGGAGTTGAAAGATCTATTGTTTGTCAAATTGATACAGTGGAAGGAAGTAAGAAGATAACAATTCGCTCCCCAGTACAGGTATGAAATGATCAATTAGGGGGACATCATATTATGTATATCTGTGTGCTAATAAAAAGACTAAAGTGAATTAGTATCAAAGGAATATAAATTCTTATAGAAATGCAGCTAATATCAAAAAGAAGACTCATCACTAGCAATTGCCCTACTCTAATATGACCAATGGTAGGATTTTGTTCAATATACTTATAATTTTTAACCAGACTATTTTGTAAAATCTTTTACTAATAAAATATTCATCAGTATTTTGTTTTAGGTCTTTATTAATACCTATGCATTCATTCTCTTTGATTAGAGAATTTAAAATTATAGAAATAGAAAACAATTTTACAGCTTTATTGAGGTATGTACATACAGGGTGTCCTTAAAGGCACCATATATAGGGAAAATGGGGACTTATAGCTGAATGTGCCTTAATTTACAAAGTATTGATTACAAAATTTTACAAAGAAGTAGCTAACATATTAAATATTTTGTAAGATTTTGTAATGAATATTTTGTAAATAAAGGCACGTGTAGCCACAGTTCCCCTTTTACCTTAAGTATGACAACTTTTGGGACACACTGTACAATGAACTGTATGTATTTAAAGTTGATTAAGTTTTGACCTAAAAATACACTTGTGAAACCATCATTACACTCAAGGTAATAAACAAATTTATTACTCCAAAAATTGTTCTAAACTTTCCACTTTCCCATTCCCAGGCATCCACTGAACTGTTGTCATTGTATATTAGTTATACAGTCTAGAACTTTATATGAATAAAAATGCAGTGGAGTATAGATAGAGTTTGGCTTCTTTCACTCAGCACGAGTTTATATGTATCAACTTCCATGTATCCATGTTTTTACATGGAGTTACATGTTGTTGCTGAGTAGTAATCTATTATATGGATATACCACATACCTATTTTGAGTGAATCTTTATATATGGTGTGAGGTTAAGGATTGAGTATATTTTTCCATATGAATTTATCCAAAGGATTTTAGATTTTAGGTCCTTTGCATTCAACAAAACACAGTATTCAAATATCTTTGCAGCGTGATCTGCCATACAAAGAGCAAATTAGATTATCTACACAGACTAAAAACTATACAACTAACCATCATCAATATCATTTAGAGTTGAGAATCAGGTTATCAGTTTTTATCAAAAATTTGGATAAAATTGGCTTGTTTGGGGGGGTTTTATTTGTTTCTGTTGTGTTTTTGAGATGGGATCTCACTCTGTCTCCCAAGGCTAGAGTGCATTGGCTTGATCATAGTTCATTGCAGCCTCAAGCTCCTGGTCTCACGCAATCCTTCCACCTCAGCCTCCCAAGTAGCTTGGATTATAGGTGTGTGCCAGCATGCTCAGCCAATTTTTGTTTTTGTAGAGATGAGGTCTCACTATGTTGTCCACACTGGTCTGGCCATACCAGGCCTCAAGTGATCCTCTGGACTCAACTCCCCAAGTGCTAGGATTACAGGCATGAGCTACCACACTCAGCCTAAAATTGGCTTGTTTTTAAAATTCTAATTATTCATTGCTAGTATTTAGAAATAGTTCTTTCTTATTAATAAAACTTTGCAAACTTATACTCACATATTCTAATAGAATTTTATAGATTTAGTTATGTTTGCAAATATATTTTTACTTTTCCAATTTGTATGTATTTTATATTATTTTTATTGCCTGTTATACTGATTGGAACCAAATAAATTTGAGTACAAGTGCTAAGAGCCCATTTTTGCCTTGTTCACTTATTCACCATTAAGGATGATTTGAGTTATAATTTTTTTGTAGTTCCTTTATTTTTTTTTTTTTTTTTTTGAGACAGAACCTCAAGCTGTCACCCTGGATAGAGTGCCGTGGCGTCACAGCTCACAGCAACCTCCAATTCCTGGGCTCAAGCGAGTCTCCTGCCTCTGCCTCCCGAGTAGCTGGGACTACAG